>VDFB02326820.1:0-49589 GCA_007258455.2 Sequoia sempervirens | reverse complement strand
CTCCCTCTCTCCCTCCCATCCTACCTAGAAAACTCTCTCTCTCTCTCTCTCTCTCTCTCTTAAATTATCCCTCCCTCTAAAGACATACATACATACATACATACATATAAGTAGACATACATACATATAGGAATACATATGTACTTACATACATACAAGCATACATACATACATACAAGCATAAATACATACATACATACACACAATGATACACACATTGATGCATGCATACATACATACATACATATGCATACATTGATACATGCATGCATGCATGCATGCATGCATACATACATACATACATACATACATACATATAGGCATACATACATACATACAAGCATACATACATGCATACATACATGTCATACAATAATAGATACAAATATATATACATACATTCAATAGACTAGCATTTAACACAAAGCAAGGCATAACGCTCATGTTATGTCTTGCTAGAAATGTCTTGGGAACAAACACAAAAAACATGTCAACACTAAGAAATAACATGAGCACATTATAATGTGCTCACGTTATTTCTTGCTTTGGGAATCCCTATGCCTTGGTATTGGTATTTGCTTTGGAATACCAACCCAAAGGCTTGGAGTGCCTTCCTAATGTCCAAAGACATGTTTTTGCAAATTCTACAGTAATTCACATAATTGCGTTTGTGATAAGCATTAGGTTTGCATGTGTTTCAAGGTCGAACAAATTGAACACCTCGGTAATGTTAGGATCTCTCTTAGCTAACTAACAATGTAATTTTTTCATATGTTGATAATGTTAAGCTTTTTATCTATAACTTGTTTTGTTTGCGTGTCTTTTTTTTTTTGGAAAAAATTAGTGTTTGGTATTTTTTCGTCATAAATATCCATTCATCGAAATTTAAAATGAATACTTTTTTAGAAACTAGACTCCATTGTACACATATTAGAAAAATGATTTTCAATTAGTTTTCAAAATTTATAGGGGTAGCACAGCCAAAATTCTATTTTTCAAGAGGTGTCCACTTTGAAAATTAGTAAAAAATAAAATATTCATTAAAAAATTATCAGAAAAATTGGGCATAAGCTACAAAATATTAGCTAATTTCTCACCAAAGTGATTTTAACAATACTAAAAAAAAATTAACCTTTTGAGGGAGCCACAAAAGTTTCTATGTTATGTTTTTTTGACAAAAACAACACCAATTTTTGTGGCCCCCTCTTTTGAACCCATTAATCTCTACCATTTTCAAAAAATAAATAGTATTTTAGAAAGTAGACTCAGAGCACTATGATCCTTTTTTTGTTGCATCTCCAAATTTTGAGTGTAACTATCCTCAATTTCACGTCCAAGGTTAGTATTTCCTAATTTTAGAAAAAAAAAGTGGCCACTTAAGCCCCCCATCTTTTTGCACTTACCCGCATATGGATTGTGAATATCATTTCATGTAAATTCTTGGATTTTATAGATTTTTAAAAGTATAATAAATGGTGAGGAATCAAAATGCTAATCAATGGAGTAAATTGAATTGAGGAAGTGAGTGTGGATCAAGAAATGGATCAAGGGTCAATAATCCTTGAAGGTATGGATCAAAGATTTAATCAAGGGTCCATAATTCATGAGGATTCAACAAATCCCTTAATTTTAGGAAAGATTTTGGAGATATTATTCATGTGGGGGGGGGGAATTTTGAATTTGAAAAGGGAATATTCCATGAGAATATTCTTTATGCAAGTTGGAGGATTAGATGAATAATTAGTTAATTAAAAAAAATTAAAAATCATTTAATTGTGCAAGTTGAGGAATTGAGATCTTTAATCAAAGAGGAATAATGATATTTAATTAAATAATTTGACATTATTTAATCAAAAGGGAAGAAAATTAGCATGAAGGTGATGAATTAATCAAATAAATTAATTATTTGATTAATAGGACAAGAAAGTGAATTTAAATAAATCATTCAAGGATATTATTTAATTAAATGGATAAACATGATGATTATGAGATAAGATAATTTTAGTAGGCAAAATCTGAGTGTGTGATATACTCAGGATATTTTTAGGTGTCTACACTTTGTTATTTGAAATTGTAACCTTGTCTACATTCATGTGAGTGTGCTTTATTTTGCACATGATTTTTTAGTTGTAACTACTATCTTATACATATTATAATTTTGTTTCTTCTCTTTCTTGTACTAAATTATGACTCATACTTTCAATGGACCTATCATAACTCTCTCTTTTCAACATTATCGGATATCATATCATTGATGTTAATGCTTCATTGATTTCAATTTGGAGTGAGTTATTTATCTCATTTTTTTCCTATATACCAAGTGTATGCAATGACAATTTTACCTATGAATTTTAAGAAGATGGAACACACACCATAAAGACACTCTTTCATTCTTAATTGTGGAGGTGAACTTCCATACTTAGTTGTTTAGTATTCTTGAGACTATTAGTACCTATATTTTTTACTTTTAGTATACTTTGCATTGGTTGAGTAGTGTCGTTGGGGCAACCCATGCAAATTGATGTGTCATATATATCTTCAACTATCAATTTTTCTCTTGGCTATACATCTAATCATTGTTTGAGTAGTGTTGTTGGAGTCACATATTTTTATCTTTTTAATATTGATCTTCATCCTGAAGTCAATGGAAGATCTTCAGTTTCAACACTATAACAATCATTTTCAACAATTTTTTATAGCTTCTTCATGTTGTAGTGATTTTCTTCATCTTTTCCTTCATGTACCTACTCTTTTTGGAACATTTTTTTGGATACTTCTTAGTCCTTCATATGTTTTTTCTCCCACTTAAGAGAATATCTATTGTATTTGTGATGGAAGTTGTCCTTGGGGGGTCATCTTGAATCCTCAACTTTTTCATATCTTTCTCTCTTTTGGATAGGATTTTTTCCCATGAGTTTTTTCCCTTTCTCTAGTTGTGAGAGTTTTTTTCATTTATGCATGGGCACTCATTAGGCCTTATTGTCATGGACCATTTTTTTCTTTTTATAATGCATTACTTTAACTTCTCCCTAAGTTACACTTAGGGATGTTTTAGAATAAAAATATAATTAACTAACAAATTAATTTAATATTAGTTCCTTTTTTACCCTAACATACTTAAGCTTACTTAGGTCATGTGTTTTTATCTCAAATCATAGGATTAGGACACATGTCATGATATGATTTAATCCACACCTAGGTTTTCACTTATGATTTATTTATCCATTATCAATGTTATTTACTGTATATTATGTCATTCACTATTTTTTATACCAATATAAATCTCAATGCTTTCATAGTAAATTTATTATTTTTCTCTTTTTTGTGATAAGTGTTTGATTGTAAGTGATCTCTAAGAGTTGTAGGTTGAATCATCAATTCCAAAAATAAATCAATAAAATCAACCAATTTGAAACCTTTGACACTTGTAGTAAAATTAATAAACAATCCCCTATCACCTTCAATCCATCACCATCTCCATTCTTCTAAGAAACTATGGCAACCTTCCATCAAGAGCTCCATCGCTTCCACTTTTATTATTATTTAATAGACCAATACTTCTTTGTTGAATGCACAAGACAATTGAGAGGGGGGTTGAGTTAGTTTACATTAAAACATCAAAACCCTCATTAATATTTAGATCTGAAAATTAGCCTCTTAAACCCTTAACAACCATTAAACCTTTATTATGAATTAGAAAAATAACTTCCCACACTAATCTTGAGGGGAGAATAATGCAAACAAATTATACATATTTAACAGTTACAAAAACTTGAATAAAAATAAACACAAATACCATGCATACCACGACACAATGATTTACGTGGGGAAAACCATTTCAGGAGAAAAACCCCACACTCCAAAAGTCACCCAATATATTATTTAGTAAATTAGAACTATTACAATATACTTGCACAACAATCTTCTCACAGGAGTATCACCACCAGAGATTAATAGACAACACGACTACTAACAGACTCTTAGAGCACATCATCATCTCTCTATCATAACCGTAATACAACGCCCCTCATAAAATAGAGTTACATTCTAGGGCAAGACATGCCAACAAAATATCCACCATTAGATGTAAAACCTAATTATTAATAGTCTAGATTTACAATGTATCATTTATATAATGTATGTCGGCCATTTTAGTAGTTTCTTGAAAAAGTTAACAAAAAATTGCTTACATGCATCCCACTCTCCCCCCTTACTGCCATTGTATATTATACCTATTGGTGTAACTAGGAATATATATATATATCCTATCAACAATAACCGTTATATAATTGCAAGGTTGAGACACATTTTCCCAACATATCTCTCACTTGTCGAACACCTTGCAAGAGCAATGGGAGGGAGTAAAAATTGTCTCATATTTGCTAGGGGCCAAAAGACCCATAATCTCCAAACACCATCTGAACTTCTTTGTGCTCACAGGCTTAGTTAAAGAATCAACAACATTCATCAAATTCTGTACCTTAACAAACTTCACCCTACCATCTTTGACCATATTTGAAACAAAATGATACTATACATCAATGTGCTTGGTCCTAGCATGAAATGTCTGGTTCTTGGCTAGACATATCACACTTTGACTATCGCAATAAGTTGTCACTACACCTTGTTTTATTCCAATATCTGAACACAATCTCTTAAGCCAGATGGATTCTTTACAAGCATGAGTAGCTACCATATACTCTACTTCAGTAGCAGACAAAGCAACCACAACCTATTGCTTACCCATCCAACTGATTGCACTATTGAATAATGTAAACACATAAGCACTGGTGGACCGTCTTCTATCAATATCACCTGCCTAGTTTGAATCCACATAACCATGAATATCAAGTCAAAACTCATCTCCAGTCACATTACTATGATAACATAAGGAGTAATATGAGGTATCAGAAAAATATCTGAAGACCCTTTTAATTACATCCCAATGAACTCTACTAGGATTAGACATATATCTAGAAAGAACTCCCACTACTTGGGAAATGTTTGGTCTAGTACAAACCATAACATACATCAAACTTCCAACTATGCACTAGTAAGGAACTTTTCTCATGTCTTGCATCTCTAAAGGAGATGTTGGACAATCTGAAATAGATAACTTTATTCCAACAAAAAGAGGAACATATAATTGTCTACAATCTTGCCATAGCTTTCTGTTCACTTTATCTCTTTTACTTTCCATCCCAAGAATGTGCCTAGCTGCACCAAGATCTTTCATTTCAAATTTAGTAGCAAGTTGAGATTTCAGTTCTGAAATCATACCTTTCCCTTTGCCAATAAATAACATGTCATCAACATATAATACAATAAACAAGAAATGATCACAATCAATTTTATAATAAACACAATGATATGATTTAGAACACTCAAATCCCAAACTCAACACATATGTATCAAATTTCTGGTACCACATCCTAGGACTCTTTTTTAAGCCATACAAAGATGTCTTCAATTTTCAAACCAACTTACTTTTACCTTTCACCACATATTGCTTTGGTTGTGTCATATAAATATCCTCCTCCAAGTCACCATGAAGGAAAACAATTTTCACATCCATTTTTTCAACCTCTAAATCATAAGAAGCAACAATAGAAAGAAAAAAATCTAATGGATGTCATTTTTGCAACACGAGAGAATATCTCACCATAATCAACACCCTCGACTTGAGAGTAGACTTTCACAACCAACCTTGCTTTGTGCTTCTCAATACCTCCATTTGAACCAATCTTTTTCTTGAACACCCATTTGCAACCAATAGGTTTTCATCCTTCAGGAAATGGTACAAGATCCCATGTATCATTCTTTTTCAAAGATTCCATTTCTTCATCCATAGCAATCTTCCAAGATTTTACATCATTCAAACCTAATGCCTCTTCTATAGATTTGGGTTCATCCATGTTAGTATTCAAAGAAAAAAAACATCTCCAATCATTAGGTGTATACCTTTTAGGTGGTTGTCTATTCCTTGTAGACCTATGAACAAGTTGAGTTGGAGGTTCTTCCTCCTCTTCTGAGGATCTAGAGCTAGATGAGCTCTCCTCAACTTTTTGTTTATCCTTGGGCCTTGATTCAACTTTCTCATGTGTAGAAGGAAATTGAATCACATCTACCTATTTACTTTGCTCTGGCTGCAATGTAACAAAAGAAGGATTAGTTTCTCTAAACATAACACTTCCACTATATATTACCTTTTGTACAATAGATTTCCAAATCTTGTATCCTTTCACACCATAACTGTATCCAATAAAGATACATTTTATAGCCTTGTTCTCCAACCTTGTTCACTTCTCCTTTGGCACATGTGCATATGCCTCACAACCAAAAAATCTAAGATGTCTTAATGAAGGCTTGCAACATGACCATGCCTCTAAAGGCATCTTATCAACAAGAGCTGGTGTAGGAGACCTATTAATTAGGTAAAAATAAGTGGAAACAACTTCAGCCCAAAAAAATTGTTCTAGGCCAACATCACTCAACATACTCCTAGCATTCCCATCATTGTCTTGTTCATTATTTCTACAACACCATTCTATTTTGGAGAATACAGGGTTGTTTTTTGTCTATGAATACCACAATCTTTACATAATCTATCAAAATAATTAGAGAAAAATTTGTTGCTATTATCATTCCTTAAACATTTTATTTTCTTTCCAGTCCGCAACTCAACCATTTCTTTAAATTCTTTAAATTGACTGAAAACTTCAAATTTACTCTTTAGAAAATATACCTATGTCTTTCTACAATAATCATCAATATATGAAACATAATATATGGATTTACAAATCGAAGGAACATCTATAGGACCAAACACATTAGAATGAATAAGATCCAATACACCATAAGATTTATGAGAACTCGAGTAAAACTGAATGTAGTTTTGTTTTCCATAAATGCAATGCTCACAAAAATTGAATTCAAGATTACAATCAAATAAATCTTTAGAAAGGTTTTTATTTTCAAGGTCCTTAGACCCTTTTCTCCAATGTGGCCAAGTCTCTAGTGCCATAACATAGTTTTCTCTATAGGTAAACTTGATTCAGAAGAAAGAGCACACTTGGGTACCCAAAATCCATCACCATTTGTTGAAGGGGAAACCATCACTTCTTCCACAAAATTTATTTTCATAGAATTATTATTACACTCAACAGTGCATGCATTAAGCTTATATACAATGTTCCATATTTGACACCTCTAGCAATCAACATATCACCTCTAACCATCTTGCATCCTGCATCAAAAAATACTACCTACACACCCACATCTATTAGTTTTCTTACATATAATTTTTTTGGTGCTAATCCAGGGATATGGAACACACCATTAATCTTTTTTATTCTACCATCAAGAAATTTGATTTTAACTCTACCACGACCAACAATGTCTAAATGAGAATCATCACCCAAGTACACCTTACCTCCATCAAATTCTTCATATTGAGAAAACCATTCCCTATTAAAGGTCATATGGAAAGATGCACCTGAGTCAATTAACCATGCATCATTACCTACACAAGTTGCCAAAGCTGCAATCAATGTGTCACCATCTTCCTTCTCAAACTCAAAATCAGAATCAAATTTCTTCTTCTTTTCTTCTTTGCGTTCCTTATGAACATGTCCAGGCTTACCACAATTCCAACATATAACTTTGGACTTTCCAAGAGATTTAGATCTCCCCATAGACTTGGATTTGTCATGCTTCTCATTCTTCTTTCCTTTTTCCTTAGGTCTTCCATGACCATTTTGGGCCTCCTTGGTAGTGACAAGTACTTTCCTCCTCTTCTCTTCAGAAAGAAAAGAACCCACCACATCTTCAATCTTCAAAATAAAAAAAGTACTCCCAATAGCCATAATAAGAGAATCCCACAAATCAGGCAAAGAATAAAGCAAGATCTGGCATTTTTTCTCCTCATCCATTTTGACACAGTCAACTAATTCCAATTGAGCCACCAACATATTGAATGCTTCCAAGTGGTCTATGATTTATCCACCCTCTTCCATTCTCAAGGAATACTACTTCTTCCTCAAGAAAATCTTGTTCACTAAAGATTTGGCCTAATACATCTCACCAAGCTTCTTCCATAGTTTTTTTGTAGAGGTCTCCTCATGGACATTAATTAAAATAGAGTTTTCCAAACACAATCTAATTAGACCCTTGGCTTTACAGTCCATAACATCATATTGAGTGGCTTGAGTAGGATTTGCATGCCTTGAAACATTCTCATCAACAACATCCCATAGATCTCGATCTATCAATAGATCCTCCATCTTCAACTTCCACATTTCAAATTTATTTGCAGAAAATTTATCCACCTCCATTCTCCTTGATGAACTTTCCATCTGAAAGTTCCTGCAACAAGATCACAAAGTACCTTCTACACAATCTCCCACTCAAATCTGGATTAGTTAAAAAAACTCAAAAACCCACAATTGAAAACAAAGGTGATCAAGCTCTAATACCACTTGTAAGGAAGCTAAGGTAGTGGAACAACTTCCTAAAATAATCTTGAGAGGAGAGTAATGCAAATTTTTTATAGATCTTTAACAGTTATAGAAACTTAAATAGAAATAAACATAAATATCATGCATACCGTGACACAATGATTTACCTACGGAAAACCCTTTAAGAAGAAAAACCCCACACTCCAAAAGCTGCCCAATATATTATTCAATAAATCACCAAGATTACAATATACTTGCAAAGCAAGCTTCTCATAGGTGTATCACCACCAGAGATCAAGAGACAACATGATTGCTAATAGACTCTCAAAATACATCACCATCTCTCTACCTCAACTATAATACAATTCCCTCAAAAAATAGAGTTACATTCTAGGGCAAGACAGGCCAACAAAATATCCATCATTAGATCTAAAACCTAATAATTAATAGTCTATATTTAGAATGTATTATTTATATAATGTATGTCATCCATTTTAGTAGTTTCCTAAAAACGTTAACAAAAAATTGTTTACAAGCATCCCACTCTCCCCCCTTGCTGCCATTGTACACTACACCTATCGGTGTAATTGTTGTCACCTAGAATTGCACCATGTGCAAAGTTTTACAAAAAACTGAGCATTCTACAGCAACATGGGATCAGTCCAAGGCTATGGGTCACCTATGATTGAACTGAACCTCCAGAGAAGGCCAACTTCCTTTGGGTATCACCTAAACTACTGCTTCTTTGAGAGGAAAGAGGAAAGAGATACATAAAAATGAAACTAAACCTATGGTGATACACCGTATTAATGAGAAACCATGAAATGAACATAGTAAGAACACACACTTGAAAGCCTAATTCAATTGATTTACATACCTAGAACAATCTCTTTGAAACTTAATGCTTTAGTCCTAACAGGTCTGGCCTACACATACACCTTGGGAAGGAAAGATCAATTTCACAACCTTAAGATACAAATGCAGAAATGTGAAAACACAGTTATAGACTTGCATGTACAAAAGAAAGATACAAAAATGAGAATCAATACAAACATGAACATGAACTTTAAAGGTAAACTTTGTGTTATACTCAGGATTCCAGTTGAGTTACAGAAAACATCCATTGACTGAGAAAGGATTGATTGAAAATCACTAACTCTTCACAGTGTGCAATCAGAACTATTTACAAAAAAGGCCAAAATGCCTTATATACAAACTGATATCGGCCCATTAGGGCTTACAAAAATATCCCCGTTCAGAAAAAGATCTATCTCATATCTTTTGGTCGAAATTAATGCTGAAGCCCCTACGTGTCCCTGTTGTTGGTGTCGGTGTGAAGAACCGCTCTTGGAGAAGCCTTCTCCTGATCTTTTGTAGCATTAATTCTTCTAATCCATCGTGTCCAACTACTGAGTCCCCTGTTGAAGAGCCCCATTGAATGCCTCCCAAGCTCAGAATAGATATATGTTGTATTCATGTTGCATTCATCCTGCGTTGGCATTCCACGTTCTGATCAGACTGCCACGGCTCGCCTTAGATCCCTCTGGTTAGTCGAGCACCCTCCACGCGAGCCCTACAGCTGGTCAAAAATCCCTTTGAACAGAATTGCATCTCGACAAGACACTGAAAGTGTCTTGCCGATGTGATCAAGTGTCTCTGCAGCTTTAGAAGTCATGTTGATACCGCCAAAACCATCGGCAAGACAAACAGATCCGGTTAGAAGTCCCAGCGAGCACCGTTGAGTCATACTGATATCTTCTTTTGTCGCAGCTGAGACACCCTCCATTTGCTGAGACCTCCCGTAGACTTCCTTTTCCTTTGGCGAACTCTTTCTTCGTTCTGAAGGCTTCACCATTTGGCAAGACTCCTACCGATAACACCTCATATGCTGCTAGGACTTCCCGTTGTCGGCATTACCTCCGGGCGACATCATCTGTTGGAAAGCCCTTCATGTTTTGGTGGGGTCTTCTTGCGGTCGGCAAGACCGTCTCTGTTCGCCGAGAGTCTATATCAAGCTCTATGACTCTTGCCAAGCTCCATTTCGTTTGCTTTCATTGAGACTCACGCCAAACTCCTGCATTCTTTCTGAGTTCGTCTCCCCCTTTCGGCAAGACACTGAATGTCAGCGAGACATTCTGGCGAAGTCCCCTAGTTACACTGAGGTTCTTTGTGTCGGCCGGATTCCTGCCGAGATCTTCTGCATCGAGGTTCATCCTTTCCTTTCAGCGATACTTTCATCCTCGCCAAGACCTCCCAACAAAGCCCCAACTCTTTTTCCGAAAGCATTTCTCACTCCAAGACTCTTCACACGTCGGTGAGACATTGAACCTTCGTTGGGACTTCCCACCGAGCCCTAGAGGTCTCCCCGAAGCCTATGGTCGCCGAGAGTCTCAGCGAATGACGATTGAATGGCCTATCGGCCAAGGAAAACCACGCGGTGAGAGGTCATACTGAACCCTCTCCGTTATAGCGATAGGCTCTGCAGGCTCATTCGGCATGACAGAGACTAGGTCCCAGCGACCTGCTCAGGATGGAATAAATCAAACAGTCAGTCAGCCAGATAGTAGGAGAGTCTTGCCGACTTTCTCCTTGGATTATTTTCATGCTGAATCTTCCCAGAGTGTCTTCTCTCACTGAGTTCCCCTTGACCTAGCAACAGATGCAGAGTCTTTGCCCTTGTGTGAATGTCCCACTGGCCTCTGAAGATCTAACATTTGGTTATCTCGCCTGATTTAACTGTAGGTAAAATAGAGGCAACAATTTTGGTGACCTTTGCGGGATGTTTTCCTGCTAAACATGAGAACCAGTGACTAGGATTATCCATTGGGCATGGAGTCATTAGAAAACTCAAAGAACAATTAAAACGTCAGTCTTGCACATGGCCTCGACCTCATGAGATTTATAGGACACAAAAAGTTGCCAAAATGGCAAGACAGGGGAAACCAAAAGAGAAATATATACTGTGTTGAAACAACACTTATGGAAAACATAAAGCCTACCTATTATGTACAATAGATAGACCATGTCAGATTTGAAAATAGGACTTAAGGTGTATCCCATTGACTGGGATAGGAAGCACTTCACCTTCTGTTGTAGCTAGTTGATATGCATTGCATTCCTTACAACCTGTGATAATGAATGGACCAGTCCACATATTGTCAAACTTGGTGTGATGGCCTAGTCTACTTTTAAGAACGTCCCATTTGAGCACTAGGTCTCCCTCCTTAAAAAAAATTCCTATAGCCTTCTTATCAAAAGTCCTCTTTGTCTGGAGCTGATAAGCCTCCAAAGTTTTCATTGCCCTGTCCCTTGATTCTTTGAGCTCCATGAGCTATGCATACCTTACATACATGGGGTTCTGCTCCTCGAACATCTCCAACTGGCGAACAATATCAAGAGCCGGAAGCTCCACTGATAGTGGTAATCTTTCCTCTTTGCCATAGACCAACATATATGGCAAGTTACCAATAGACCTCTTAGGGGTCACTCTATCTGCCCAAAGTGCATTCTTTAAACTGACGTGCCAGGTCCTTTGATTATCCTCTATGGTTCTTTTAATAATTTTGATGAGGTTCTTATTCGTGCTCTCAACTAGGCTGTTACCTTGAGGGTAATAATTTGAAGATGTGCTCAAATGAATGCCATGCCTGACAGCCCAGTCGGTTACCCTTAGACTCGTGAATGCAAGGGCATTATCAGATATGATGGAGTCAGACACTCCAAACCTGGTGACTATATCTTCATAGAAGTTCAACACTGAGGATTATTTTGCTTCCCTTAATGTAGCCGCTTCTATCCACCTTGTAAAATAGTCAGTGGCTGTGAGTACCCATTTGTGACCAGAATTGGAAGTTGGATTTATTGGTCCAATAAAATCAATGCCCCATCTCATGAAGGGCTGTTCTACTTGAATTGGATGCAGGAGCAGAGCAGGTAGCTTTTCCTTTCCTAAAAATAGAGTACATTTGATGCACTTCCTTGACTAGGCATACGCATCCTTGAACAAGTTGGGCCAGTAGTAACCAGATCTGATGACCTTCCAGGCAGTAGTTCTGGGAGCAAAGTGACCTCCTGCAACTCCGTCATGAAACTCCTAAAGCACTTTTTCAATTTGGTCACTATGAATGCATCTTAATAGGACACCATTCAGATCCTTTTTAAAAAGAATATTGCCCATCAACACATATGGTATGGACTATAGTCTAAAGTATCTTCTTTTGGCTCTATTCAAACCTAGTGGACACTTGCCAGTTTGTAAAAATTGGGTCATATATTGAACCCAATTAGTTATCCCCACATGCACATCATCTTGAGCATTTTGAGGCTCATCTGTATTGGCAAGGATAACATCCTTTTCTAATTCAGTTTTACTACTTGATCCTATAGCAAGTTGCTCACAAAGACCCTTACCCCTCACTAGTTTGGTGATCTTGATGTCTATGTCATACTCCATGACCTTGGTGACCCATCCTACCCTTTTTTCATTCAGGTCTTTATTTAGTAGAAACTCCTTCACACTTGAGTGCACCACAAAGATATGAATTTTATTGTGAGAAATCAAAGGCTTGAATTTCTTCAGGCTTCTGATCACGGCAAGGAAATGCCTCTCTACAAAGGAGTATTTATGTTCGTAGTGGACCAGACCTTGACTAAAAAAGGCTATTGGTTGCTCTAGATTCTCTTCATTTTTTTCAACCAATATTGCAGAAATGTTACTTGTGCTACCATAAGCATACAGATAAAAATCTTTGAAAAATTTGGGATTTACCAGTGTGGGAGTTGCTGCTAAGGCCTCCTTAACCTTTTCAAAACTATTCTTGGCCTCCTTCGTCCAACTGAAGACTGCATTTTTCTTTAACATAGCTATTAAAGGTTGTAACAGATTTGCAACATCTGGAATGAACCTTCTTAAAAAGTTGATTTGTCCTAGAAAGCTCTGTAGGCCCTTCTTATTATTAGGCAACGACAACTTAAGTATGGCTCTGACTCTTTCAGGGTCAATAGTGATTCCCTGCTTTGACACTATGTGTCCTAATAGTTTCCCTTAATGAACAGCAAAGATACTCTTCTTTGGATTGAGAGAGATATCAAACTCTCTGCATTTTTCAAACACTTGCCTAAGATGTAACAGATGTTCATTAGCATTCTCAGAATACACTATTATGTCATCTAGGTAAATTAGTATAATCTTGTTGATCAAGCTTTGAAACGCCATGTCCATAGCCCTCTGGAATGTGGCACCAGCATTGGAAAAACCAAAAGGCATCCTTTTTTATGCCATGGTGCCCCATTTAGTTGTAAAAGTAGTCTTAAACTGATCTTCCTCTTTAACCAACACCTGATTATATCCTGAAAAACCATCTAGTAAGGAGAGCCTTTTAGAACCAACAACCTCTTGCAAGATTCATTCCATGGAGGGCAGTGGGTAGTGGTCTTTTAGAGAGGATCGATTAAGATCCTTGAAGTCTACACAGAGCCTTATCTCACCACTTTTCTTTCTAACCGGTACAAGATTAGAAACCCATGAAGTGTGCTTGATAGGGAAGACAATACCCCCCTCAACTAATTTGGTCAGCTCTTTAATCATTAAGGGCTCGAGCTTGGGATTCAAAGGCCTTTGTTTCTGCCTTACTGGCTTGGCATTAGGCTCTAATTCAATTGTGTGCTGAGCAATGTGGGGATCAAACCCTCTCAAATTAGAATACTCCCAAGCAAAGACATCAAGAAATTCTTGGCATAAAGCAACAAAAGTTTGTTTATCTTCAGGTGAACAAATTTTGCCTATCTTAAGGAGCTTACCTTTGAAGATCTCCAGCTCTTCATAGTGTTCTTGTTTGATCTGCAAGCTGGCTTTACCCTTTTTGAGCTGATTATCAGTACTGAAAATCGACTCTAAGGTAACAAGGCCTTTGGGTAATTTATTTGTCTTTAACTGTATGACCTGATCACCATACTACTGCTTGAGTTTTGCTTGATTCACCATGGAGAACTGATCTTCCTCAAGCAAGAAGGAAAGGATCTGCTCATCACTATCAAAGACTTGCCAGTGAACGTTGTTGTCAGGAATTGATGGTCTGACTACAACCTTGACATACTGCTGCACCTTATCTTTTTTGATGTCATTTGGAATATCCAACTATGCTCCAATCGCTGCAAGCCTGTTAGCATGCTTGTTCTGATTTCTTGGGATATACACTAAATTAAAGGCATCAAATTCTTCAAGCATGTTCCACACTCTATTTCTATAAGATTTCAGTGTGTCATTTTTAGCTACATTTAGGCCCCTTACCTGATTAACAACCAATTCGCTGTCTCCATGCACTTTCAAGTTGGTTATTCCTCTCTTTCTTGCCCACTCTAGACCTTGAACAAGGCCTTCATACTCAACAGTGTTATTGGAGCATGCAAAAGAAAAACAGAATGCAGAGTAGTACCTATCACCTTGTGGAGAAATTAACATTGCACCTCCTCCTACTCCATTTTTACTTCTAGAACCATCAAAGAACATCTCCCAAAGTCCATTAAGCGGTTGCAATAACTGATCTGCATACTTCTTCAAGTTTGGAATCTCGGTATTAGGCTCAAGAATGACATAGTTTCCCATACCAGCATCTTGAATGAGGTCTACAGGGTTGTCTGATACATTCTCAACTGCCCATTCATGTAGCAGCACATCAAGAACAGCTTCTGATTGGAGTTCTTGAGCAGCAGCTAGTTCATTGTCAGTAGAAACAACACAATTTGCATTTGCAGCAAAAGGAATAGCATTGATGGGGCTTGGGTTATATGGCTCAATGTGGTCTTTGGCCAACCTTTCAGACTTGATGGTAACCTTAGTTCCATATCTTGTTCTAAATAACATGTGTGACCAATCAGCTAATACGTAACCACCTATCTTGGCTGTAAAGTCTCTTAATAAACACAAGGAAAAGAAGGGTGGAAGGTCTATGATACATATGTCTTGAGGGACTGAAAAATTTGGACAAGCATGCAAAGTGAGATTTATATCCTTGATAATACCCAAAGTATTAACCAAAGTGCCATCCAATTGGATCACTCCCTTCTCCAAAGGCTGGTATTTTAGTCCAAGTTTGTCAGCAATCTGTTTTGGCATGACGGAGCTGCTAGCTCCACTATCTACCATACAATTATGGACTAATTTATCACCAATAATCACTGACATGTAGAAAGGAGGTGGCTTAACTCCTTTTTCATCCTCTATGCAAGGCTGTTGATCATCTCCCTGAGAATCATTTGTTAACACGACTCTAACCTGACCTATTGGGGGCTCGGCTTCATCAGACATTTTCAAACTTGATAGGGCTGATTGTAACATATCCTTTTGACCGGGGATGACTAAATAATCCCACATAGACATGGTTACATTTTTCCTTTTCATACTATCAAGAATATTAAAGGGTACAATTGGATTTTTATTGTGTACCTTTACGCCAGCATGATCAGCTTGTAAGCGTGGCTGCTCCCTTGTTGGGAGTTGTTGATTTCCTTGCAACTGGAGAGCTATCCTCATTTAGCTACTTGGTCAAGCTCAAATGCTCTCTTCTTTGCCCTTGTGTTAGCTGCAACTGGAGAGCTATCCTCATTTAGCCCACAAAATTCTTGACCTTGCCAATTGAGCAGGGTTGTATCATTGTTGAATTGGTCCTGATGTTGTGAAGATGCATCACTAGGTGTATGCGGTTGTGAACTTGAAGCATTTTGTACCATTAGTGCTTGATTGATGAGTCCATTTGAACAAGTGGCTTGATTATGAGGCTGGTTACATGGGTAGAACCACTCATACTCCACTGCTAAGTTGTTTTGAGTGGGAACCAGTTCCCTGACTGCACTAACAGGTGTTGGAGCATAGGCCTAAAAAGGCCTTGTGTTCACACTCTGTTTTGGGCCCTGATAATTTCCCTAATACTATTGTCTATTCCCTTGGAATTGCTGCTGTTGACCTTGAAAAGGCTAACTTGAGGCCTGATTTTGCTGTTGATAAGGCCTGGAATAGGTCTGTTGTTTTTCCAAGTTCACCAACTTGTTACCAAAAGTTTGTAAGAGACTTTTGATCTCTTGTAATTCATTTGATGAGCTTGAAGCAACACTTTCTTGCTTTTCAATGGTTGAAACAACAGCTGGTAGCGTCAGTACAGCTGGTAGGGGTGTGAAAGGAGGTATTTGCAAAGGGATGCTTACATGAATCTCTGGAAATATTGGCATTGGTGGCTTGGGAGCAAGCTTGCCAGCTTGTATTAAGCTGTTTTCAGCTCTAATAGCTATTTCGAAGGCATCTGGTAGAGACACTCCTCCCATTGACTGTATCATGACAGCTATATCACTTTTCAGAGCTCTCAAAAATTATAGGAATGCATACTCTGGAGGCGGCCTCACCGTTGCAAGGATTCTATCCCAAGTTTTTTGAAATTTGAAGTTGAAGTCGTTCATCTGCTCTTGCAGATCCCTCTTAATTGTAGTCAGTTGATCCAATAGAGACAAGTTGTCAAACCTGTCTTGGAATTGCTTATGCAATTTTTCTCCAAAATCGTCCTATGTTGCAATTGAACTAACTGGTAGGCTCCTGTACCACTGCACAGCTCTTCCTTTCAGTGAAACAACTAGCAATCTTACTGTAACATCCTCTTCGATTATGTGGTGGACTCCGCATAACAAAGCCACATCTCTCAAATGTTCAATGGGAGTAGTTTGATCTTCTCCCATGAAAATTGGCAGACTCTTCAAAGCTGCCATTGGAATATCATTATGTTGTGCTAAGTTCAAAGGACTCCCTCCATTGAAAGCAACAAAGGGTTGATTCCTTGGAGCGGCCATTGAAGGTATCTAAGGTGGATTTGTTGGTGCAACGAAATGAGATCTTACAGGTGGAGGAGTGGACTGAGTTTTTCTAGAATAGATGATTGTTTTTCTCCTTTTTTCTGTTGCTCTGCCTTTCCTTCTTGGTGGTGACAGCTACAAATATTCAAAAGGGCCTGAGCTACTTCTTGTTCAAACTCTTTTCATATACTATAAAAGGCATGGATTTCTGGAATTCTTCCTCTTTGTGGAGTCGCCAAGTGTGCCAAAGGGCTTCTATAAAGCTTGATAATTCACTGGCTGCATACCAAACCAGTAATTCAATCTAGAAACTATCCCACCGGGCGTGCCAGAAACTGTTGTCACCTAGAATTGCACCCTGTGCAAAGTTTGACAAAAAACTGAGCATTCTAGAGCAACATGGGATCACTCCAAGGCTGTGGGTCACCTATGATTGAAGTGAACCTCCAGAGAAGGCCAGCTTCCTTAGGGTATCACCTAAACTACTGCTTCTTTGAGAGGAAAGAGGAAAGATATACATAAAAATGAAACTAAACCTATGGTGATACACCGTATTAATGAGAAACCATGAAATGAACACAGTAAGAACACACACTTGAAAGCCTAATTCAATTGATTTACATACCCAGAACAACCTCTTTCAAACTTAATGCTTTAGTCCTAACAGGTCTAGCCTACACATACACCTTGGGAAGGAAAGATCAATTTCACAACCTTAAGATACAAATGCAGAAATGTGAAAACATAGCTATAGACTTGCATGTAAAAAAGAAAGATACAAAAATGAGAATCAATACAAACATGAACATGAACTTTCAAGGTAAACTCTGTGTTATATTCAAGATTCTAGTTGAGTTACATAAAACATCCATTGAATGAGAAAGGATTGATTGAAAATCACTAACTCTTCAAAGTGTGCAATCAGAACTATTTACAAAAAAGGCCAAAATGCCTTATATACAAACTGATATCGGCCCATTAGGGCTTACAAAAATATCCCCATTAAGAAAAATATCTATCTCAGATCTTTTGATCGAAATTAATGATGAAGCCCCTGCATGTCCCTGTTGTTGGTGTCGGTGTGAAGAACTGCTCTTGGAGAAGCCTTCTCCTAATCTTTTGTAGCATTAATTCTTCTGATCCATCATGTCCAGCTATCGAGTCCCCTGTTGAAGAGCCGCATTGAATGCCCCCCGAAATCAGAATAGATATATGTTGTATTCATGTTGCATTCATCCTGCGTTGGCATTGCATGCTCTAATCAGACTGCCATGACTCGCCTTAGATCCCTCTGGTTAGTCGAGCGAAACTGTTGTCACCTAGAATTGCACCCTGTGCAAAGTTTTACAAAAAATTGAGCATTCTAGAGAAACATGGGATCACTCTAAGGTTGTGGGTCACCTATGATTGAAGTGAACCTCCGAAGAAGGCCGACTTCCTTTGGGTATCACCTAAACTACTACTTCTTTGAGAGGAAAGAGGAAAGAGATACATAAAAATGAAACTAAACCTATGGTGATACACCGTATTAATGAGAAACCATGAAATGAACACAGTAAGAACACACACTTGAAAGCCTAATTAATTGATTTACATACCCAAAAAAACCTCTTTGAAACTTAATGCTTTAGTCCTAACAGGTCTGGCCTACACATACACCTTGGGAAGGAAAGATTAATTTCACAACCTTAAGATACAAATGCAAAAATGTGAAAACACAGCTATAGAGTTGCATGTACAAAAGAAAGATACAAAAATGAGAATCAATACAGAAATGCAAAGCCCAAAGTTAAAAGCTCTTCTCCACCTGTGGCTTTTGTTGGAAGTGCGAAGACTAGAGAATATTCTATCTTTGTCATGGTTTGCATTGTTGAAAAAAGTGTTTCAAATATGGACATGTCTTTGGTGGGTAAATTTGTTAGGCCTCGTCCTCATATTGAGTTGGTTTGAAAGTTCGCTTTGAATCGCTAGAGACCTAAGGTATAGGTGGATGTGACTGTAATGGCCAAAGGATTTTTCTCCTTCACGTTCAACTATGAAGATGATTTATTGGTGGCTCTGATGGGTGGTCCCTGGTTTATTGGGAAGTCTTCTCTGATGCTTAAAAGGTGGGAACTAGGCTTCAATCCTAACTTGTGTTCCTTTTTGGCGGCCCTGGTCTGGGTGAGACTTACAAGCCTCCCTCTTGAATTATGGGACGAGGAAGTGTTCAAAGGGATAGCGAGTACTCTTGGGTGTTTACTATCGATTGATCAAATGATAGTGTCCAAGAAACGTCTTGTTTATGCCATATTTTGTGTGAATGTGGAACTATTGGTGGACTTGCCCTCTTTGGTGATTGAGAAGTGGGTAGAAAAGGAAAAGGATCTTGAACTAATTTCTATGGAGTCTATGGAGAAAGGGGGGTCTACTTCTAGTGGTGAGGCTATCATGGTGTGTGAAAAACCTATGGAATTGGAGATGGTAGCGGGTGAGAATATTGTGATTCCTAAGGGCCAGGTTGAACTTGAAGTGGTTAATGTGGTGCAAGAGTTGGGAGGTGAGGCTATTGTTTCCTCCCCTATTTTCAAAACTGTGGAGCCGTGTGAAGAGATTAGGTTTGAGACTTTGGGTGAAGACAAGGTGTCTATGGATGAGGGTCTAGGCTCCCCTCCTTTGGGGGCTCATGGTAGTGGGGTTGTTCAACCACCACATGATGAATGTTCTAAGGTTGAGGGGTTGGAGGTTTACTCACTTTCTGAATTGAAGGATATCGGGGACTTGGATGATCCTAACAATCCTCCTTTCATTCCAATGAAAGGTAGAAATAGAAAGAAGCACTCTCCTTCTTTGAGAGTCATTACTAGAAACAAGAAAAGGTCAAACTACGGGTTGGAGCTGAGAGGTAGAGGTCGTCCTCCATCAATTGTTACTAGGGATGAGAGTTGAATGGACATTGTTGATGGAACTTAGAGAACTTTGTTGGAGATGTGCTCCAAGAGCACCTCCCATAAGTTCTTATAAAGATCATCTCCTGGAATATGCGAGGGTTAAATCACCCTCACAAGCATGATCTTCTTGCTAATCTGGTAAGAGATAATCAGCTTGATATTGTCTTAGTTCAAGAAACTAAAATGGGTATGGATAGATTATCTAAACTTAAGCATAATATTTTTAAGGATTGTGGTATGCAATGCTCTGAAGCGGCAGGAACCTCAGAAGGGATTGTTACTTTTTTGTAATCTTAATTTGGTTAAGGGGAATGAGGTGCTCCAAGACTGTAACCATGTGACCACAGTTTTTAATATAAGGGATAAGTTCTCTTGGACCCTTTCAAATATCTATACCCCTAATAGTAAGAGTGATAGAATTTTCTTTTGGGAAATTCTTGGCTCCTTCAAGTCATCGTATCCTATTGTTAATTGGCTGGTTATGGGGGATTTCAATACACCCCTGCATGATGCTAATAAGTTGGGAGGCTCATAGATTGTGGATGATAGTAGATATGATCTCATGAACATAATCAATGATAATGCTCTCGTTGACTTGGATCTTAAAGGGGCCTCTTTCACTTGGTCTAACCGGCATGTGGGTGATGCTCTTATCCAAGTTAACTTTGACTATGCCCTTATCACTCCTGATTGGCTTGTCTCTTATTCTTGTTCACTTTTATCCTTGAGCAGGCTAGGGTCGAATCACTTCCCTCTGTCTCTATCAGTTGATCTGTTGGTAAGGAAAAAAAATTGTTTCATTTTGAGAAGATGTGGACATGTCATCCTAATCTTAAAAATCTAGTTCAAGATTGGTGGAATATTCAGGTGGATGGTTCAACTATGTATAGAGTGGCTAAGAAGCTTTCCAATGCAAAGAAAATTGTTAGGAAATGGAATAGGTCTTCTTTAGGGACCATTTTTTTGGAAAAAGAGGATATTAATTGGGAGCTTCTTTCTATGCAACAATCTATCCAAGTGTTTGGTTATGATCAAGGTTTGGCTTTGAAGGAGAATGTTCTTTCCAAATTGCATAATATTGTGGCTAAGGAGGAGGAATTTCGGAAGCAAAGATATTGGATTATGTGGTTAAAAGTGGGGACAAAACCATGCATTTTTTCCATCTCTCTACTCTAAAATATAGGGCTTCTAATCATATTAATGCTATTAATTACAACAATCAGGTGTTGGAGAAGGATGTTGATTTGCAGCAAGCTATGTCTTCTTAATTTTCTAACCTATTATCCATGGATGGGGAGTTGGATTTGGATTGTCAGGAGGATCTTCTTAGGGATATCCCTCATTTTATCTCAAAAGATATTAACTGGCAGTTGGTGTGTATTCCTTTAGGAGAGAAGATTAGAAGTGTTGTTTTCTCTTTTTAAGGTAATAAGGTGTCGAGGCCTGATGGTTTACCAATGTTCTTTTTTTAGTCTTTCTCAAATATTGTTGCCAAGGATGTTGTGGATGCTACTAAGGAATTTTTTGGTAGTGGAAATCTTTTGAAGGAATTTTAAACTCCTTCATTGTTCTTGTGCCTAAGAAATCGAGTGTTGCTTCCTTTGATGAATTTTGCCCTATTAGTTTGTGTAATTGATTTACAATATCTTCTCCAAGGTTTTGGTAGTTAGATTGCAAAAGGTTCTTCCTATCATCATATCTCTTCAGAAAAATGGATTTTTGGTAGGAAGGAAAATTATGGATTTCATCCATACTATTCATGAGAATATCCACTCTTTAATGGTTAATCAGTGTGCTAGTTTTATCCTAAAGCTTTATTTGCTTAAAACCTATGATAGAGTTGATTGGGCTTTTCTATCAAAAATTCTGCAAGCTTTTGGTTTTGGGGAGAAAATGGTGGTTCTAGTTCTCCAACTTATTTCCACCCCAAGGTTCTCTATTCTTGTCAATGGTTCTCCATATCCTCTGTTTGATTGTTTGAGGGGGTTGAGATAGGGAGATCCTATATATCCTTTTCTTATTATTATCATGGTGGAATATCTAGGTCACCTCATCTAGAGATTTATTAACTCCAGTTTGATGTCTTAGTTTTCTCCTTCTCGTAATCTTATATGCTCCCATCAATAGTTTGTTGATGATTCTCTCATGCTTAGGGAGTCATCTATCAAGGAAACCAAAGCTATTAAACATATTTTACAAAGATATGAGGCTGCGTCGAGGTAGAACGTTAGCCTTCCCAAGAGTGTTATTTTCTTTTTTAACACTCCTAACCACAAGCAGATTAAAATTGCTAGAATCTTGCAGTGCTAGATTGGTGAGCTTCCTGTGTCTTATTTGGATCTTCCCCTATGCTCTAATGTGGTTCCTAAGTATTTTTGGTGGGGATTGATTGATAAGTTCAACTCCAAGTTGGCTAGTTGGGTGCATTGTTAAGTTAAGCCAGGAAAGTGCAGCTAATCAAGTGGGTATGTGCAGGATCATCATGGAAAAAACAAGCCCTTAAATGGCAAAAAATTCAAAAAAATTAGAGTTAGGAAAATTGACGTAAAAATTTGAATAAGTTATCTATATTATTTCAAAAATATATAAGAATAGAATTTGTAGAAAATTGAATTTAGTTTCTAAACTACTAGGTTTATTTAAAAAAGAAAAAATCTATTTGGTGAAAATTTGAAATTTCAATCGCAAGAGTACTTAAATTTTAGGGAAAAAATAAGAAGTAGGTTCATGTCTAACCACCCTAACCACAACAAAATGAGAATATTTTTTATAATATTTTAGATATAAGTAGAGGACTCATGGGATGTGATACATATTTTTTGTAATTTTTTTCCAAGTAAATAAATTATGAATTTTTATTATAACTTTTAAAAAATATAAAAACTTGTATGTTTGACCACCTTAACTTGGTCAAAACTTCATGAAATTCAATTTGTTTTTTTTAATCCTATAGTATAGGAAGCATAGAATGTGATGCATGTTTCGGATTCAAAAAATGTGATACCATTTGAAAGCTATAGATGTTTTTCAATCAACCTATCAATTAGGACTTTAGTCGTAATTCAAATAGAAAATGAATAATATTTATTTATTAAATTCAAAGTAAAGCATAATTTATATTGGTGGAAAGTTGAGAATCTCCTTAAAAACCCTTTTCATTTCATCAATTTTGGGTAAGAAAAAAGTCATCAGCCACATACCCTACACATTCCCATCATATCGCCACTTTTTGGCCCATCATGATCCTGCACATACCCAAGTGTGCTTTTCATAATCTTCCAATTTATGATCTTAGCCTGTTTTATATGCCGAAGAAAATTGTGGAAAAACTAGAGGGAATTCAAAAAAAATTCCTCTAGTCTGGGGTTGAGGACAATAAAAGGATTCGTTTGGTCTCCTGGGATGATGTTTGCAAGCCAAAGAAGGTGCGAGGTCTTAAAATCGTAAAATTCACAAATTTAATTTGGCTCTTCTTGGTAAACAACTATGGAACCTTATTTTAGCTAAGAGTGAATGGGATAAAATAGCTCTAAGCAAATATCTTCATGGGGTGGATCGTATAAGGGACCTGTTGTCTTGTGACTTTTCCCCTCTGTCTAGTTTTGCTCTTTGGAACTATATGGTCAAGGCTCCTAAGATTGTTTCAAAAGGTCTCTTTTGGCAGCTCAGACATGTGGTAGGAAAATTCAATTCTAGGATGATTGTTGGTTTGGCAATAGACCTCTCAAAGATGAGCCTTGGGCCCTTCCTTTCATGGATATTTGTGTGTGTCGGTTTGGAAGATTTGTTGTTGATTATATAGATGGGGTTCATTGGAAAAGGTTGCACATGTGAGGTGGATCCAAGGTTGGAGGGTCTCTTTAAGGCTTTGTCCTCGGTTCATATTCCTTCGTATGCTCATGTTGATAAGATTATGTGGAGGCTCTCTTCCAATGGTAATTTTTTTCTTTCCTTCACTTTTCATCTTCAAGTTTCCTTTGTTGGTCTTGCTCCTTTTTGGGCTTCCCTGTGGTCCTCTAAACTGATTCCCAAGGATAACATTTTTTTTGGCTTTTTTGCTAGAATAAGGTCTTAACTACTGATAATTTGGTCAAGAGAGGTTTTGTGATGCCTAACAGATGCTATCTTTGTGAATAGGATGTAAAGAATTCATTTCACCTCTTGATTGGTTGCAGATATGTTAGAGAGGTGTTGGGTCATTTTCTTTCTCTTTGGAAACTTAGTTGGGTGTTTCCCTCTTTGATTGGGGAAGTGTGGTCTCAATGGGTAGGACCTTCTTCCAATCTTGCTCTACTTTTTCTATGGTCTCTTTCTCTACCTCATATTGCTTGGGGTATCTAGCTAGAATGTAATAACAAGATTTTCAAGAGCTTGGCTCTTCTGGCTATTTCTATGGCTTATAAAATTTGTGCTACTATCAAAGAAAATTTTGTCTATGGGGTATCCTTTCTTGTAAGGAAAAATGGAGGGCATCTTGTAGAAACTCCAAACAGTAGTGCCTTTGGTAACTTTCATTTTGATTAGGTTGCCTCAAAGACATGTACAACTATGTCCTAAAGTGGAAACAGACACAGTTTATTTCCCACATTGATCCTTCTGAGAGAAGCACATGTAAATTCAACAACATGCATTAACAAATTCTACAACAAGAACCAACAGACATGAAAGATGAGACAGAAATCAGAACAAACAGATTTATGTGGGGAAAATCCTTTCAGATAAAAAACCCCACACTCCAAAGATTGAGCCATTGTATTATTCAACAACAAAATGGTTAAAATACAATTTTAGGCTCTTTAGCCTTTTCAGAGATTACATCTTGTTCATCTGGATATAACTAGTAGCAAATCTCACTTCCTCTATTTCAGCCTCAAGCTAGCCTCTCGGCCATCTCTCTATCGCTCTCACCTTCGGCTCTCATGCGCACTCTCTATACACATGCTATACACACTAACTTGTAGAACATCCAATGCATACATATATACATTCATTCTCAATAGGCTCTTTGAAACCGGTTCATTTCCAACTGTCAGATCACAATTTTTGAATCACCCAGCTCAACATCCTAGATGTTTCCACTTCCTTGCATAGAAGATAATATGTCCAGGTCACACCACGTAGGACAGTCATCCAAATGGTCAAGGGAATTCAATCTATGTTGTCATGTTGGTGAGACACTAAGTGTCTCCCCGATGCCAACACAGCCAACATTCGATATCACCAAGAGTCGTCCCTATCGGCAAGAGGTTACATCGAGTCCATAGAGCTATTGCTAAGACTTCACCATGTTGCCAAGACCTCATACCAAAGATCACAAGGTATTCCAAAGAGTTCAACAGTCGGCAAGACTATCACTCTTCACCCAGACATTACACCGAAGCTCTTCATGTTATACCAAAACATCCCAGTCGGCAAGACTTACAGCTATTGCCGAGAGGTCATAACAAACTCAACATGTCACATAGAAAAGAGTATTCCATCGGCAAGACTATCGTCTTTCACCAAGAGATCATACCAATGCATTCATGTTATACCGAACACTGAGCAGTCACCAAGAGTCATGGCGACATCAGGATTACCATCGGCAAGACTCATACCGATGCTCACAAGTCACATCGATTTCAACTTTTCCATTGGCAAGACTTTTCTGTTTTCCAAGAGGTTTCGCCGAGTCTCCTCAAGTTTCACCAAAGCACCTGACAGTCGGCAAGACATTTGTCTTTCGCCAAGACTTCCCTCCGAGCAAACATGTCTTACCGAGTCGGCAAGACTTTTGTCTTTTGCCGAGACCTCACATCAAGCACTCATGTCTTACCGAGTCGGCAAGACATTTGACCTTCGCCAAGACCTTTCACCGAGCGAACATGTCATACCGAAGACTATCGGTGAGACTCTCCAAGTCACCAAGACTTCACACCGAACACTCATGTCTTACTGAGTCGGCAAGACATTTGACCTTTGCCAAGACCTTTCACCGAGTGAACATGTCATAACGAAGACTATCAACGAGACTCTCCAAGTAACCAAGACTTCACACCAAAGTCTTTTGTCACCGCGAAAGCACCAAGTATATCCTTTGTTGGAAAGACCTTCATCGATCACTGGGACATCATATCGAGCTCAAGAGTCATTCCGAACACATCCCACCGCATCGGTGAGACAAACGCTCATTGCAAAGACTTCATACCAAAGCCTTACATTACACTGATGACCCCTAATACTACTGCCGAGACATCTCCCAGTCGCCAAGACTTCACATCGAGATCCTTGAGTTACTCTGAGTTGTATACCGTCGATCAGACATCTCCCAGTTGCTAGGACCACATATCGACACACTTGAGTTACAATGATAGACTTTATTCGGAAAGACATCAACTTTGTCTCAGCGACAAGACAAAAAGTTTATTAAACTGCTAGTCATCTAGACAACTGGAATGTCACAGTGACCATGCTTTCTCAGAGGTTTCAGCCTATGAGATTGAGGCAATAATTCCAACACAAAATGGCCTGAGGATAATGCTCAATCTCGATGATATTTCTATTGCGCATAATTGGAAGCTGCCCTATGATATTTCCTTTCCTCTGACTAAAGCTAAAGCCTCTGGAGATGATGTTGTTTGGAAGGCTCCCCTGATTGGATGGGTGAAAGTTAATTTTAATGGAGCTGCTAAAGGTAACCCGGGACCTACTAGTTG
Source organism: Sequoia sempervirens (assembly GCA_007258455.2). NCBI lineage: Eukaryota > Viridiplantae > Streptophyta > Pinopsida > Cupressales > Cupressaceae > Sequoia > Sequoia sempervirens. The sequence continues at coordinate 22,673 of VDFB02326820.1, read as the reverse complement.
TGGGGGAAGTGTTAATAAATTCTAATGGTAGGTTTGTTTCCATTGTGGTTCTCCATTTGGGAACCTAGACAAACCACTTCATTGAATCGACTACAACCTATCATGGCTTGAAGATGTCTTAATCCAAAGGATACAAAAAGGTTTGGCTTGAGGGCGACTTTTTAAACATTATTAACAACATGAAGAAGGTTTTTGTCCCCTCATGGAGTGTTGAATCCCTTATCATGGATACTATTGAAATCCTAAAGTCCTTCGATGAAGTTTATATCTCTCACATTCTTAGGGAAGGGAATGGCCTAGTTGATGTTTTTGCTAACATAGGTGTTAGCGGTTCTAGGGAGTGGGATGTGGACGGCCCCCTCCCCATTGAGGCTATTGCTTGTTTAAATCATGATTATCAAAATGGATAATTCAAATGGTGGATTTATTATGCTCTAGGATCACATGTCTATAATCATGTGGCAGTTAATTCTTTGAAGTGAAGGTGAGCTGGATTTTGATTAGGCTGATGGTACCTTGAGTATTCTTCATATGGGGTGGTGTCCTAGGATCATTATTTCTCTCTGCCATAATGTCATTGCCACATGGATTATGGGAATTTTTTGGCCTTCCTTCTTGAGGCTTCTCTTAATCATTTGCAAAGTTCTCAATATCCTAAATTTTGCTAACTTCGTGACCATGGGAGGTGAAAAAAATAGAGTGGAGCCCTTCTCCTGTGATACGGTAAAAAAGGAGGAGATTTGGCGTAGGTTGCAGAAAAGTGGGCTTACACCATATTTGGAGAGGCTGCATGGAAATAACCTGCAAGCCATGTCCTTATTTGTCAAAGGATGGAATAATAGGATTTTAAAATTGGGATGCATTGAATTTGATGTTAATGAGGACTTCATTGTGAATATCACTGGTCTTTCAACTGAGGGAAAGAAGGTTTCTAGAGATAAGAAGGAATCTAAGGTAGCTATGCATATTTTCTTCAAAGGAGATGAAGAACAAAAACTTAAGTCTGCCAAGAGTGGTGGGTACCAGCGAAGTTCTCTCAAAGCCTTGTGGGGTGATGTTGCAGAGGAATTGATGAGGTACATTACTTTAGAAGATCAGTAATATGTTGTGAATGCTTATCATTTTGTTCTTTTGAATCATTTTTTCCATAAGAAAAAAATTTCCTTTCCATTTTATCTTTTGGCATCTCTAGAGTATGGTCTAAAGGATCATAAAAGGAACCCTAAGAATATGGTGTTGCATATTGGTCTTATTTTGTTAATTTTGGATTATGCAAAAGCCTATGAGGTCCCTAAGTCATCTACTATTACTCCTAAGGGTAAGCAACAAAAGTCAGCCTTGGAATATGTGACTGAACATTTCAGAGGATGAGCCAAGGAGTTTGAAAGGGAAAGAAGAAGGAGGTTCTAGAGGAGGAGTCTAAAATGGAGGATGATGAGGATGTTGTTCCAGATTCTCAAGCCTCTATGGAAGTGATTTCACAACCTCCTGCCTAGGGAAAACATCATAAAGGGGTTTTGAATCCTAACCTGAAGGATTATGAGACCTGTAGTGAGGATGAGGGTGGAGAAAATTCCATTAAAACTAGGCCTACTGCTCCTACTATCTTGAAGGAGAAGATTGAAATTGTTGAAGATGTGTCTTCGTCATCCCCTATTTTTGGGACCAAGAGAAAGAAGGGACCAAAGGAGGGTAGTAAAAAGAAAAAATATTTTAGGTCTACTAGCCTAGTGCAGGAAGTGCAAGTTACATCTCCTCAAAAGTTGGTTGATGGGTAGGAGGTTGTGGGATCTTTGGGTGTGGACTTGGGGATGCAGAATAGAAGGAGGTTGGTAGCTCAGGATATGAGTTGTCTTTGCAAGATTCAAATTCCAGTGGTTGGGGGTAAAGGTAAGGAGGTGTGTGTGAGCTAGGATAAGGTTAGTTCTTCCCAGGAGGGTGATGCTACAGAAAAGGACGTTTTCAACTTTGATCGGGAGGATGTGCCCAATTTGTTGGGTATGGCTAAGGAGGGCTCCATTTCTCTGTTTAAACTATTTAAATGGGTATTTCATGAGATCAACATGACTAGTGTTAGGATTAGGGGTGCTATGAGCAAAGTGGGAGAATCATCGGTTCAGACTCAAGTTGATGAGCTGTATGATTCTTTGAAGGTTGTTGTTGATACTATTGTTGAGGAAATGTTGAAGATGAAGCAAAATTTTGAACAAAGAATCCTAATCATGGAAGAAAAAATGGAAAGGATTATTGTGAAATTGGATAAGGGGGTGGATGGGACTAATTTTACTATGAGGTATGAGTCTAAGGGCCTTTCTACTCCTTTTGAGAAGGCCAAGAAACAAATGGAGATAACTCCTGTGGAGGAAGTTGGTGCTGGTGAAAGGCTAGTGGAGGAGGATGTTTCGGTTGAAAAGTCTGCTGGCTCACAGAATGTTTTGATTAATGAGGTAAATGTGGTTGGGCCCAGTGCTAGAACTAGAAATAAGACCAAGATGCAAGAGGGGATCCCTACTAAAGATATGTCTAAAGTTATGGATGACCATTAGAAGAATATGGAGAGCAACATGGAAGCTACAAACATTTTGAAGAATATGTAGTTCTGCTATTTTTCTCCTTCCTTTTCAGCTACTGTTGTGTTGATGATTTATTGTGTTTTGGCTGTTGTTTGCTCTGTTTAGTTATCTTTTGCTTCAACTTTTCTTTTTTGTAAAGGGTTTTGGGGCCCCTTCAAAACCTATTTACCTATAATAAAAAATAATAACCATTATATAATTGCAAGGTTGAGACAAATTTTCCCAACAACAATCCCCCATCACCTTCAATCCACCACCATCTCCATTCTTTTAAGAAACTAGGGCAACCTTCCATCAAGAGCTTCATCCCTTCCACTTCTATTATTCTTTGATAGACCAATACTTCTTTGTTGAATGCACAAGACAATTGAGAGGTGGGGCAAGTTAGTTTACATTAAAACATCAAAACCCTCATTAATATTTAGATCTGCAAATTATCCTCTTAAACCCTTAACAACCATTAAACCTTTATTATGCATTAGTAGAATATAAACATGAGAAATAGTAATGCAAACACATCCAAACAAAAAATATCCACCACTATAACTCTGTGTTGTAAGTATGAGCAAGTTTGGTGGTGTTTTCATTAATGGTGTCATTGATGTTAACACAATTTAGTATGTTGCAGATTGTACATGTATAGTTAAGAGGCTATGAGTACATGGAACTATCCTTATAATGTTGCAAATGTGCTGAAATGATGTGTTTCCAAGTGCTTTTGAGAAAATTAATAAAGAAGAGAAGTCAGAGTTATGAATTTGTTCAGGATGTGCTCTAGTATGTGCTCTGTGTTTCTCCTATGTTGATCCTATGCTTGTGTGGATCTGAAGGTTTGCTAATGGTAATCTAGTGGTGATATCTCCTGAGTTGAAGCTTCTAGTTTGATGGGATGTGAAAGTTTCATTCACCGGTGTGTGAACTATTCTGGCAGAGTTGGTCTTCTATGGACTAGTTGAAATGTTCCTGCTCCACAGTCCTCCACTATTCTATTTCAGATCTGGTGGATCTGGAATATGTCTTATATTGGTGTTCTCTTGGTTCGGGCATACATGTGGTTTGGTGATCTAGAAGTCATGTTTATGAATTGCTATATGTGTTTGCATAGTCTAGATGAACTAATGGAAGGAGTTCGGTGTTCAAAGATCATTTCACTTGTTTTAGATGTATCTGAAGGAACCTAAGATGTGTTCTTGTGCATAATAAAGTGTGTTGTGTCATCTACATGCTATCTTCATGTTGGGAAGTGTGTACATCAATGTTCATTTGTGTTTTCATTAGGTTTGGCCGACCTAGTGTTTACACTTCATTTAAATAAATAAATTTAATTAAGGAAGCATGTGGTTGATCCAAGACATTATTTTTGGTCTTGATTAAATATTTTTGTTGGTCCACTCTCATTGTTTTCCACCACGGGAATGTTGATTTGCTGAACTAATTTGAATTTATGAAATGAATTTTATGTGGGCAACCTTGGAGAATTTTTCTAAGGTTGAAGATGGTATAAATGCAAGTCTAATTGAGAATATTTGGAAGTAGATGAAAAGTGACGAAGTAAGCTACAAATCAAAAGCAGAAGTGTGTGTGAAAGTGAGTTGAGGCAGTAGTACTTCATTGTGTTAGATTCCTGGAGGCAGTGAGCTGAAGGTTTCTGCAATCTTCTGATCAAGGTTGCAAATGTGTGTTTATTGTTGTGGTGGATCTTTTGTTCTCTTTTGTATCTATAGGTAGTGAGCCTCCCTTTTGGACAATGAGTCCTTTATGTAGGCAGTGAGCCTTTGTATTTGGACAGTGAGTCCTCTTCTGGGAAGTGAGCTTCTGTATTCTATTTTATAATCTCTTATATTGTGAGTTAATCCTCACTGTGATTTTTCCCTCATTGGATTTTCCACTTTAAAATCTGGTGTTCATTGCGTTCTTTTTACTTTCTGTTATCTACATTTCATGTTCATACAGTTTAATAACATAATAGTGTGCTTGTGGGATTGATAAGTGAAACATTGAAGTTTTGAATTTGAATTTATGTGACAACTGGTTCACCCCCATCTTAGTTGTCTTGCACCTTTTTAACAATTGGTATCAGAGCTTTGGTTCCTTGGTGTAGAGCTTAACCGCTTAAAGAAGATCCAATGGTGCATAATCTGGGAATCCCTATGTTTGATGGATCTTATTACGGTGATTGGAAAGTGTAGATGAGAGGATATATTATTTCTCTTGGTTATAAGACCTGGAAAGCTATTGAGATGAAGTATGTTGCTCCAACAAGTGGTCCTACTACTACAGATGAGGTTTCTGCTTATGAGGAGAATGAGAAAGCAAGGTATGCTATTTACAGTGCTTTATCTAAAACTGATCCAACTAAGGTTCTTTCTTTAGACACTGCTCATGAAGTCAAGAAGAAGTTGGAAGAATTGTATGAAGGAAATGGAAGAGTAAAGTTGACAAAGAAGCTAGTGGCAAAACGTAGATATATGAGAATATGAAAATGGAAGAAGGTGAAGAGTTTACAAGCTATTTCTAGAGGGTTGAGATGACAACAAATGAAGTTAAGAATCAAGGGGGAAAGCTGACTGATGAAGATATTTTTGAGAAGATCCTGATCACCCTACCAAATTGCTACAGTGATAAGATCTCAGTTATTGAAGAGATGTATGATCCTAAGAAGTATACTAAAGAATAGTTATTTGGCACCTTGCAAGCATTTGAGATGAGAAAGTTTAGGAAAGAAGACATGAGAGAAGAAAAGACAGAAAAAACATTTAAGGAAATGAAGATTGAAGATGATCCAGAGAGTGATGGTTCTGATGAGTTGGAAGCGAATTTCACCAGAAAGTTGAAGAAAGGTACCAGAAAGTATAAAGGTATGTTTCCATTTAAATTTTTCAGTTGTGGTAATATTGGTCATTATGCTTCAAGATGTTTGAATAGAGTTTTACATAAGAAGAACAAGGATTATAGAGATAAGGATAGAAAGGATAAGAAATACAAGAAGTTGTATTATGTTAAAGAAGAAGTCAGAATCTCTGATGATGAATCTAATTATGAGGGTGATGATAGTGAATGCTTATTTTTAGCTTTGGAGTATAAATCTATGTTTGCTAACCTAAGAAAATGTGCAAGGAAGAATGCTCTGGAGAACAAAAAGAATAAGATGGAAGGTACTTTGGTCGCCTCCTTTCATGCAAGATAGGATGAAGACTATTGGGTGATTGATAGTGGTTGTTCTAATCACATGACCAGAGATAAGAGTAAGTTCACTAAACTTGAAAGGTATGATGGTGGTTTGGTCATGTTTGGTGATGATTCAGGAGCTAAGATTTGTAGGAAAGGTACAATTAGTTTTGATGGAGTACACATTGTTGATGATGTATATTATGTAAGCGGTTTGAGGCATAACCTTTTGAGTCTTGGACAGATGTGTAGCAATGGTTTTAAACTTGTGTTTCAAAATAATACTTGTGAAATTAAAAAAAGGATCCAGAAATGGAGATATGGTTGTTGTTGGAAGGAGAACTCATGGAAACATCTATCAACTTAAGGGAGTTGATGGTCAATGCCTTGTATCTCAAGTTAGTGAAAGTTGGTTATGGCACCAAAGAATGGGACATGTAAACTTTGATAATCTGGTTAGAATCAGTTCAAGAGATGTCTGAGGTCTACCTAGAATCACAAAGCTTGGTAATACTATGTGCAGAAGTTGTCAGTTGGGGAAACAAAAAAGATGCAACTTTAAGGGAAAAGAGAAATCTACTACTGGAATGCTGGAATTAATTCATACCGACCTCTGTTGTCTGACTAGAACAGGTCGCCTGAATGGTGACAGGTATTTTATGCTCCTTATTGATGATTATTCTTGAATGACATGGGTTGCTAATATTAGAGAGAAGACTCGGGCTCTGGATAGGCTTAAAGTGTTCAAAGAAAGAGTGGAAAATGAAGTGAATTTGAAAATCAAATGTTTGAGATCTGATAGAGGTGGAGAATTCACTTCTAGTGAGTTCAATACATTTTGTGAACAATATGGCATAAAGAGACAGTTTTCTGGTCTAAGAACCCCTCAACAGAATGGGGTAGTTGAGAGGAAAAACTGGATGGTACACAAAGTTGCAAGAACTATGATGAAAGAATAAAATGTACCAGATGTGTACTGGAGAGAGGCAATACATACTATTGTTTATGTTCTTAATAGAACTTTTATATCAGAGGCAACAACACAAAGACTCCTTTTGAGTTATGGACTGGTAAGACTCTTACTGTGAAATACTTTAAGGTATTTGGAAGAAAATGTCACATTAAAAGAGATGATGAAAATCTTGGGAGGTTTGATGCTAGATGTGATGAAAGAATTTTTCTTGGGTACTCTACTACCAGCAAAGCATATAGATGCTTCAATAAAATATTAAGGAAGATTGTTGAAATTGCTAATGTGAAAGTTGATGAAGACATGCACAGACCTATTGAGATAAGTGAGGTTGAACCTGATGATCCTATCTGTGGACAAGTACCTGAAGAAAATAATGAGAAGGAAGAAGAGAAAGAAGAACAAACTGAAGAAGAAGAAGAAGAGAATGAACTGGAACCTGTTGTTAAGACTCCTAAGTATATATAGAAAAATCATTCAGAGGAAAAAATAATTGGAGATAAGAATGAAGGTGTGAAGAAAATAAGCAAAGTAGTAGTTGAGGTAAATCTGTGTTTACTCTCTAAAATTGAACCTAAGTTTGTGAGTGAACCATGTGAAGATGAGAGTTGGATGAAAGCTATGAAAGAAGAGTTGCAGCAAATAGAAAAGAATTAGACATGGGAATTAGTTCCTAGACCTATGAATAAGAATGAAATTGGTTCAAAATGGGTGTTCCAGAGCAAACTAAATGAAAATGGTGAAGTCATAAGGAATAAGGCAAGACTAGTATGCAAGGGATACTCACAAGTAGAAGGCATAGACTTTGAAGAAACATTTTCCCATGTGGCTAGAATGGAAGCTATAAGAATGTTCTTGGCATTTTTTTCCCACAAGGATTTCAAAGTATATCAGATGGATGTCAAGTCAACATTTCTGAATGGTGAATTGGAGGAAGAAGTATACATGGAACAACCTAAAGGATTTCAGCTATCTAACAAACCAAACATGGTTTGTAAGTTGAAGAAGGCATTGTATGGATTGAAGCAAGCTCTTAGAGCCTGGTATGCAAGGTTGGATAGATACCAAACAAAGCAAGGATTCAACAAAGGCTCTGCTAACAACAATCTCTACTTCAAAGTACAAGGTAACAAGATGTTGATAGTAGTTGTATATGTTGATGATATCATCTTTGGTGGAAATGAAGGAACGTTAGGAGATTTGTTGAAGAAATTCAAAAAGAATTTGAAATGTCCATGATTGGTGAGTTGAATTTCTTTCTTGGTCTTCAAGTAAATCAATCTGATAAGGGGATATTTATTTCACAATCTAATTATGTGAAAGAGTTGTTGAAGAAGTTCAGAATGGATGACTCCAAACCAGTTAGTACTCCTATGGTAACTAGATGTAAGCTGAGCAAAGATGATCAATCTGCTAAAACTGATCAGAGAAAATACATATCTATGATTGGTGGACTGTTGTATCTTACTGCTACCAAATCGGATATTATGCATGCAGTATGTTTAGTTGCCAAATTTCAAGTAGATCCTAAAGAGGCACATGTTACAGTTGTAAAGAGGATATTTAGATATCTTAAAGGTACATTAGATTATGGCTTATGGTATCCTAAGAGTGTTGATTCCACCTTGAGTGCTTATACCAATGAAAATTAGGTTGGTTGTGTGGATGACTGAAAGAGTACCAGTGGAGGTGCTTTCTTTCTTGGTGGTAGATTGGTTTCTTGGTTGAGTAAGAATCAAGACTCAATTTTTTATCCACTACAGAGGCTGAATATATTGCTGCAGCATCTTGCTGCACACAGGTTTTGTAGATGAAGCAAACTTTGAAAGATATTGGAGTAATATGTGATGAGCCTATTTCTATTTTATGTGACAACACAAGTGCTATAAAAATTTCAAAGAATCTGGTTATGCATTCAAGAAAAAAGAACATATCTATCAAATATCATTTTCTAAGAGAAAAGGTGATGGAGAATGAAGTTAGATTGGAGTATGTGACAACAAAGGAACAAATTGCAGATATATTTACTAAGGCTCTTCCGAAGGATACTTTTGAGTATCTTAGGGAGAGGTTGGGGGTCCTTGTCCCTTTGAACAAGGTGCACATGAAGGTGCATCAGTCCAGTGAATTCATAGATTCTTCATTTATCTAGACTGATAAATGGGTCTACTCCAGAGGGGGAGTAGAAAAGCTTTTCATTGTTGCAGTATGAGTTGAATGGGTGCACTCCTAAGGGGGAGTGATCATAATTTTTTATCTTTTCCATTTATGTTAAAGGGGGAGAGAAATTTGTGTGAAAAAAAGTTGTAGAGAAAGAGAAGGTGTTCTCTCAGAATATTGTGTAAGATGTTGTCTTTGATGGTTTTTCACATCATGTGTTGCCATCAATGACAAAGGGGAGATTGTTGCAATTATGAGCAAGTTTGGTGGTGTTGTCATTAATGTTGTCATTGATGTCAACACAATTCAGTATGTTGTAGATTGTACATGGAGCTATCCTTATAATGTTGCAGATGTACTGAAATAATGAGTTTCCAAGTGCTTTTGAGAAAATTAATAAAGAAGAGAAGTCAAAGTTATAAATGTGTTAAGAATGTGCTCTGGTATGTCCTCCACATTTCTCCTGTATTGATCCTATGCTTGTGCGGATCTGAAGGTTTTCTAATGGTAATCTAGTGGTGATATCTCCTGAGTTGAAGCTTATAGTTTGATGGGATGTGAAAGTTTCGTTCACCAGTTTGTGAACTATTCCGGAAGAGTTGGTCTTCTGTGGACTAGGATAATTTTTTCTACTCTGTATTCCTCCGCTGTTCTATTTCAGATCTTGCGGATCTGGCAAGGTATTCTCTTGGTTCAGGCATATATGCATGTGGTTTGGTGATCTAAAAGTCATGTTTCTGAGTTTTTGTATGTGTCTGCACAGTCTAGATGGACTAATGGAAGGAGTTCGGTGTTTGAAGATCATTTCACTTGTTGTGGATGTATCTAAAGGAACCTGAGATGTGTTCTCATGCATAATGAAGCATGTTGTGTTGTTCGTGTGCTATCTTCATGTTGGGAAGCGTGTACATCAATGCTCATTTTTGTTTTCATTAGGTTTGGTTGACCTAGTGTTTACACTTTATTTAAAGAATTAAATTTAATTAAGGAAGCATGTGGTTGATCTGAGACATTAGTTTTGGTCTTGATTAAATATTTTTATTGGTCCACTCTCATTCTTTTCCACTGTGGGAATGTTGAGTTTCTGACCTAATTTGAATTTATGAAATGAAGTTTATGTGGCTGACCTTGGAGAAATTTTATAAGGTTGAAGATGGTATAAATGCAAGTCAAATTGTGAAGATTTGGAAGTAGATGAAAAGTGACAAAGTAAGCCACAAATCAAAAGTAGAAGTGTGTTTGACAGTGAGTTGAGGCAGCAATACTTCATTGTCTTGGATTCTTGAAGGCAGTGAGATGAAAGTTTTTGCAATCTTCTGATCAAGGCTATGAATGTGTGTTTATTGTTGTGGTGGATCTTTTGTTCTCTTTTGTATCTGTAGGCAGTGAGCCTCCCTGTTGGACAGTGAGTCCTTTCTGTAGGCAGTGACCCTTTGTATTTGGACAATGAGTCCTCTTTTGGGTAGTGAGCACTTGGCAGTGAACCTCTGTATTGGGTTTTATAATCTCTTATATTGTGATTTAATCCACACCATGGTTTTTCCCTCATTGGGTTTTCCACGTAAAAATATGGTGTTCATTGTGTTGTTTTTACTTTCTGTTATCTGCATTTCATGTTCATACTTAATAACATAATAGTTTGGTTGTGGGATTGATAAGTGTTGAAGTTTTGAATTTGAATTTGTGTGACAATTGATTCACCCCCTGTCTTAGTTGTCTTATGCCTTTTTAACACTCTTCACCATCAACAACTTTAGGTACTTTGCAAATGTAGACCCTTCTACTCACTACATTAGAGTCATAGGCATTAGGATCACACTTTAGATCTCTGCATATGATTAAATTCCCATCTCAAAACATCCTTGCATCACCTCACACTTCTCCAATAATTCACATTTCCTTTATACCGTTTACAACCTTAAAAACATCTTTCAAGGTCGGCTATGCACCTCAAACATGCAAATTCAAAATAGATTGGCATCAAAACAATCCTGTAGTGGAGAGGAATGAAGGTGGACCACATAACACCTTAACTTGGACCTAAATCCACATATATACATCATGCCATGCTTTCACAAACATTGAAGCACATATGCATTTATTGTAAACACCCAAGGTCAATCAAACCTATGTTAACACCATTAAACATTTAAGTACACACACTTTCTCAAACCCAAAGATGACTTGTGAACGACACACAACACTTAAACATAATTTGGAATATTCTACAAACACCTTGAAATCCAACAAATCCCTCACAAAATCATACACAGGTAAAAAAAATAATCATTATGTACACCTAGTTAGCCTTTTGCATACTGTAACACATGAATCTAACCTTGTGAAGCACTAAAACTCAAAAAAATATAATAAAAGATAGATACAGATATTGTAAGCACATTAGTAGATCCGTAAGACCAAAAACCACAATGTGGAGAAATGTGGAGCAAAACCATTTCTCCTAGACAACCTTGCTTCACATGTCACACTGGTGAACACAACTTCCATCAAATGATCCAAAACATGAAACTATGGATGTAACACCTCTGAATGCCTTGGATCAACATATCCAAACCACACAAGCAAATCTTCAACCATGAAGAAATGTGGAGCAAAACACTGAACACTATTCTACCACACTAAACTCTCTTTTAATCAAATATTCTCAAAATCACTTGGAAACCAAGCACCAGAAACACCTTCTCAACATTTCAACCACACAAGAAGTTGAACATCCACAAACACATGCTCATCAAAGCAACACTAGAGGTTGACATCAGTGAGACTACTAATGACAACGTAATGCAACCAATCAAAGCATCTCCATAGGTTGACGTCAATGCAACAACATAGATCAGTTGACATCAATGACAACACAAACTTCCAACATTCTTATAATCATAACACCAATCAAAGAAGGGTAAAATGTAGACACTCTATATACATCTCCACTTATTAATAATAACCAATCATAAATTAATTAAGGGCCACTATTTAAATAATTATCCGCAACAATTAATTAATCATTCTTCTAATCCCCTTTCATTCCTCAAGGTTAATTAATTAAATTAAATTAATCAAACTTGGCTTAGTCCCTAATTTATTTAAATAAATCAATTAATTAGTACTTTCTTAATTAATTAATTTAGATAACTAATCCCTCATTAAAATCTCCTCTTATATTCAACTCTACATCACCACATGTAGACAAATAATATTATCCTTTAATCTCAACCATTCAATCAATCAACATGAATCAAAATCTAAATTGTTCACCATGTTCCATGCTAACCATTCGACTCCATTCTCCCACACGTGTGAGCAAGCTCCATCACCCCACTCCTTTCTCACACATGTGTGAGCATATCTTCCACAAATTCCACCTCCAAATGTGAGCATGCATGGTCTTCCACCTCTTCCTCCACTTGCTATCTTCTTATTCAAACTCCCATTTTTTTTTATCAAATATCATCCATTGATAAAGGATTTTCTTCCCTCCTTATAACACTTGTCACAAAGCTATGAATTCTCTACATGCAACACAATCTTAGCCCTCTATTTCTCTCTTGAGAAATCTATTTAATGGAGGCTTTCCACCCTCATTGCATTAACTATTCATACATTATCCATATATTGTCCAATTTCATAATCAATCATAACAATGCTACCATCATTCTATCTATTTGAATAGCATTCTAACACAAGAGAAGATCCACATATAATTACTTGGAGCACATCCATAGATCTAAATGGTGGTATAATGCTAGTTATTTTCTATTTTTCTTGCATTTGTTAGAATAATAATTTATTAGCTAATAATTAATTAATCTTTAATTGATTATTAGATTAATTTCACTTTATGCACATTATCTAAACCTATAAGTGTTTATTTTATTTTATTAGAGTGAGCTATTATTAGATCATTCTTTCTCATCATATAGGATGATGACACTAGTCAAATCTAATCCCTTTATCATCCAAGGTTTTCTCTTATAAGCACTCTCCTTCATTGTATTATTTTATTTTGTAAGTTTCTTTTTGAGGAAACAACAAATCATTATTTGCAACTTTCTTGCATGGAAGGTGTTCTCGTTCACTGTTTGATCTTGTTTTGTGTGTGTTTTCACAAATTTAATAGAATTATGGTTTATTTTCTCCATTGATTATCTATCATGAATGTGACCATTTATTTGAGCCCTTGGGTTGTTTATTGTTTCTAATCCACTATGTCTAGTACAAATAAGGGGTCCACAATATATAATTAATGTTCAATTAAGATTGAAGTTATATCATTCTTTTTATTTTTGAAATTGGATTTGTATAAAATGCATATACAAACACATTATAGAAATAGACTAACTCTATTACATTTACTTAGTATTTGTTTTAGTCCAAATCTTATATTTGTATCTTTTCATCCTCGATTATAAGAATGGAATAACTCTTGCATTTGCTTTATGTTTGTTTTGTTTCCAAATCTCATATTTAAAAGGTATCCTCTTCAATAATAAGAATAGAATAATTCTATTGCATTTACTTATATTTCATTCTATGTCCAAAACTTATATTTGAATTTTCTCTTATAAATACTACATCTAATAATTAATTATCTCAAATACTCTAACATCAAATAATCAATTATCTGATTGAATTAACTCCTGTACTCATCGTATATTCTTACATCAAACAATTATCCAAAACAAAATGCCAATACTATTTCAATCCAACAATCTCTCATTCACGCAAGACACCAACTTCACTCGAACACCAACTAAACGACAACAAAAATTGTAGTAAATACATGTACTGTTAGAAAATATTTAAATCTCAATTTCTTATGGTCATCATGCTTATTAAGCAAAACTGTGACGTTAAAGAAAAATAACAATTGGCATATTCCTTAAAAGTTTGGTGGGGAGCGAGATGCGTGTTCTACCCAACAAATAATAATTATTAAGATAAAATTTAAATCTCCATAATAATTATTAAAAAACTATCAAGCTCTTAGAATCAGAACTCATTCACGTTTAGAAAAGCAGGAATGAAATTTGATTTGATGAATACTGTCTAATCACGCATAACAACTCCCACACCAATAATAAAAATTATCTGTGCTGCTGCTGCTTGCGTGGATTGAACTGAAATAGGAATTCAAAGGTGAAGAAATCTTCTGACAGATGAACTGAAATAGGAATTCAAAGATGAAGAAATCTTCTGACTGGTGAACAGAAATAGGAATTCTAAGGTGAAAAAATCTTCTGACTGGTGAACAGAAATAGGAATTCTAAGGTGAAAAAATCTTCTGACTGTTGAACTGAAATAGTAATTCAAAGGTGAAGAAATCTTCCGACTGTTGAACTGAAATAGGAATTCAAAGGTACCCATTGAAGAGATCTTCTAACTAATGAACTGAAATAGAAATTCAATGGTACCCATTGAAGAAATCCTCTAACTGATGAACTGAAATAGAAATTCAATGGTACCCATTGAAGAAATCCTCTAACTGATGAGCTGAAATAAGAATTCAAAGGTACCCATTGAAGAAATATTCGACTGTAGTGTATGCCATCTCTGGATAAAGCTCACAGACTTCCAAATCGTTGGGTTCTTCCATCTTAAAATTGTATTGGCATCCATTAATAAAGATGTCATGCGTCAAGGAGGCCACTATGCTCTCTGGAATATAGTTAGCTGTACCAGTCACAATAAAATTCTGTCACAAGTTATCAACTGCTCAAGTACCCATGTGAATAAGCTACTAAATTTATCATATAATAAATAATGTAGTGTGGTATATACCTTTGGCTATGGCCAAGAGATCTTGTTCTGAGATGCAAACCCTAGGAAGAGTCCTCCCAATCTTTTTCTCCCATATTGCTGCAAGCTCATTAAGGGTGAGGAAGTTTTTTGGTGGTCTGAAGTGCACACTCTTATTAACAGTACGAACATCCTCCACGGCCTTTATGGTGTATTTACCAATGTCTTCCCCCGTCACAAAGTAGGCTGTTATAAAAAATCCATAAATTAATACTAATATCAAGATCCATAGCACACTTTTCAACAGTTCAAATGTTAATAATAACAGTTTTTCTATTAAAAAAATTGTTGTTTAAACTCGTTTTTCACATTAATCTAGAAAACATTAATTATTAATCAAATTAGTTAAACGTATACATGCAAAAAAGTTCATAACTTTCTAAATATATTTAGATTTCATACTTTTGCCAATATGCTACTATTTAGCATTTTACCTTTGATATTCCCATCTCCATAGATTTCAAACTGGTCTTGGGGAGGAGGAAGCTCAGATGGATGGGTGTGATAGAAATAAGGCCACCCAGCAATGGAGTTGCAGCAGATATAAGTGTATGGAATGTTGGCTTCCTCAATTGCCCTCCTAACAAATCTCTTCTCTTTGTAAAAGCTTAGCCCTGGCTCTACCGGATTAGCTCTGTCTATATCATGCCCGAATTCTGAAGGAAGAAATCTCTGGATCAAACATGAGCGTTAGTTCTAATACCAATTATAGGTGAATCAGGAAACAGACAATAAATTAAGGGTGAAATAGGAAACAAACAATGTTCTGGTCCTAGTCCTGACCTTAACGGTGCCAATTTCTTTAATGGCGTCTACAATTTTCAGCTGATCTGTAAGTTCAGCACCACCTACAACGGAAATAATTACATCAATTCCTTGCATGGCCTTAACCATGGAATTGTGGTCATTTAAATCCCCCTGCATGAAACCATTAAACAATACATGAAATTATAAAAGAACATTCATGTTGATTGTGCAACAGTTGAACCTACCTAGGAAAAAAATTAGTATTCTATTAAAGATAAAAAAATTCTAATTCATCGTATAAACTTTTCTCTTTATCGATGTTTCGGATCATATTCTATGATCTATTATTAGTTGGTATATTTCACTATACAATTTTTTTCCTTCGTCAACATTTCGAAACATACTCCACAATTCATCATTTCTATGATCTATTATTAATTGGTATATCTCACTATGCAAGTTTTTTCTCCCATCAAGATTTCGGAACATACTACATAATTCATCATTAGAATAAGATAACAAAAACATACATAGAGAATGTGAACACCAGCATCTTTCAATTCCTGAAGGCACTGTGCTTTGGAAGGATGAGAGGCCGTTGTGGGCCGAATGAGAGCATGAGCAAGATGGCCTGCAGCCACAGCTGCCAAAGCAACAAACCGTCCAATATAACCTGTGGCCCCAATCACTAGTATTTTACTAGTACCACTTTTCTCTTTCTCCACACCATGATCACAAGAGGGAGTCTCAGAAACAGTGGCCAATCGTGGAACTGAATTTTCCTCCAGTATTTGTATATTCTGGTGGACATTGACAGAATGAGGCATTGTAGCAGTACTTGCAGCCATTGCTAAGCCTTACTAGTCTTTAGTTCTTAACTAGTTCTAACCCAACAGAGAAATTTGAGCGTACAAAGCAGTGAAACACTCAATATTATATAGCTCATGGCCTCGATCCTTGGGTTGGTAGTTAGCTAAGTCTTACCAGCTGGTTCAAAGAAGAAAGTTAGATATGCATACTTGATACTTAGTTTTTAAAGTCCAAGATCCCAATGCTGTCACAGCAAGATACTGTGCCTGACAGAGATAGAATATTGTATTTGCCAAACTTATATGCTCATGAGACAATGCATTTTGTTACTGTATAAAATATGATGTTATCTCATTTTAGATTTTAAATGCATGTCTGAGCGCCATGTGATGCAGAGGGAAAGCTTATTGGCTTTTTTCTTTCTAGGTAAGCTGTCCTACAAATTATTGTGAATGGTGTAACATCACTGCAATGGGACACGATTGGCTTTCACTGTCTATTTTCAAAGAAGGTGGTTGATCGGAATTAATGGCATGTGATAAAAGCATTTCTTGTGGCATTTCTTTTGGCAGAAAGAATGCAAAGACAATTTTTCTCTTATATTCATTGGATTTTGAAAAAAAAAAAGATGATTGGTATTAGGTGTGATGAATGTTAGACAAACAACTATTATTGACTGTTTTATTATTGAATAGAGTTGAGGTCTTTATCAAGATATCTTTGTAAAAATAACCCTTTTTCAAATTTTATTTAAATAGAATAATTTTTTATGTAATTATTAGAAAAATTAAAATTGAAACTATTAAAAAGTAATGTATACTTATATAATAGTTATAAGTAAAAGCAAACATAAAAATTAAGAAATAACTAATGGTGATATTTTTTTCAAATGTAAAAGTTATATATAAAATATTACAAACTAGTAATGTCTATTTCTAAAAAAAGTCTATTAAAGATGTAAAAATGTTATTTTATAAGTGTGAGAATGATACCTTTTTAGTATTTTTAAATAAATTTTATCTATATTTATAATTGAATTATAATTATAGTTTATGTTTTATTTAATTATGTGGACTATTTAGCTTCAAGATTTTTTGATAAACTGTGTATATTTTTACATCAACGTTTCGGATCATACTCCATGATCCATCATTAGGATGAAAAGTAGAAAGAGAGAGAAATCAAAAATTATAGTTTTATTTTTTATGCTGGAACATATATTGAAAAAATTAAAACTATTGTGTATTTGCTTATTGTTTGTTGTTATTTTGATGTTATACTACACTTTTGTTGGAGTAATTAGGATAATCATTTTAACATAAAGGGGGGGTAAAAATTTATTAAAAAAAGAAGAAGAACAAAGCAAGGGAATTAAACAACCTTATCCAGCTCCACTAAGTGGTCCAACTATTGAGACAGATCCGGGGGTAACTGACCCCGATCCATCAAATTCCAATCATGAATATGATCAGAAGCCCATTTAGCCAAACAATCAACAACACTAATCATTTGACAATTAATTAATCATTAATTATTATTAAGTCCTTTATTACTTTAATTACTTTAGTTAAACTTAGGAATGTTTTCTTATTATTAAATTGGGCTATTTATAGGTTAAATTGTCTCATTGTATGAGATTTGGACACTTGTCACAATCTAATCAAATCCTCATCTAGGGTTTTTCTTTTTCTTTTATAAGCATTCATGATTGTAATTTGTAATTATTCACATGTATTCATATTCATTATTCAATATAGAAAGCATATTAGATGCTTATGTGGGTCAATCATTTCTCTCTTGGTTGCATAGAAAATCAATTGCTTTGATCTCTCATTTGTGATAGACGTTTTGGTTGCAGTGATTTCTAGGAGCTGTGGGATTCATTATCAACTCCAACATGATATCTGAGCATCAAATATGTAACTTCCTATCCAAATTCTAAGAGATCGAAGAAATTTTCGCCAATATATTTTTTTTGGTGTATTTTGGAGAAAAACAATTTTTGGGTTTTGTTTACAATCACAAAAAATTATTGGAAGTTTGAAAGATTGATTTTTTTGTGATTTTCTTGGGTGTTGTTATTGATGTCAACCCCTTCTATGAAGATTGTGTTGGAATGCTACTAGTGTTTATAGTGTCAACCCCTAGCATTGGAGTTGTGGAAGTTTAAAGTTGATGGTATTAATGTCAACACAATGTTATTGGTATTGTCATTGATGTCCTATTTTAGTAGAGTTGTAGAGGTTGTTGGTCTGATGTTTGGGGAAAATATTGTTGTAGTTGGAAAGTGTTGCATCTTATAGATGTTGTAGATGTGTTGCAAAGATGTTAATGTTGTTGATGAAGTTTGTTCACTTGGTTTCCAAGTGCTTTCGATAAAATTTGAATAAAAGAGAATTTATTGTTTTGTTCCACATTTCTACATGATTGAAGATATACCCATGTAGTTTGGACGTGATGACTAGAGGTTTTCAAAGGTACCATATCCAAATTTTTAGGTTCTAGATCATTCTACAGTGGAAGATGTGTTTGATAGTATGTTTGTTTGGTAAAATAAGGTGTCTAGGAGAAATGAGATTGTTGTGCATTTCTCCACTATGAATTTTCTGGTATTGAGGATATGGGAACACGCTTATAATGGTTGTATTTACCTTCCCTTAAAGTTTCAGGTGCTAAGTTGTTCTGTAAGATTATCTAATGTGTTGGGTGTTTGTGCTACTACATCTAGTTGCATAGAATGAAGGTGTTCTTGAGTTTTCATTGGTTACAGTAGTTTGGAAAATATTTTGATTATGTTGGAATATTCAAAAATATTGTATGAATATTGTGGAGTGTTTTTGTGTGGTCCATGAGATGTTTTTGGACCATGAGAGGTGCATTTGACATCGTTTGGTAGTGTTAGTGTAGTTTTGGTCAATTTAGTGTGCTAACACTGATTGTAGAGGATAATTGTTGTTTGAGGAAGTGTTGAGAAGCATGTTTATGTAGAATTGGGCCCCAATTAAGTAGTGGCATGGTTTAGCTTCATTTATTTATATTGTGGAAGTGTTTAGTGTTGACCTATTTGGTGTTACACAATTGAGGTGTATACATTTCATTAAGATCAACCTAATTAAGATTGTTTTAGGTCGTGGGGAGTATAAATGCAAGGGGAATTATTGTATGGATGTAGAGTGAAGTGTTTGTGATGTGAAAGATGTGAAAGTGATCAAGTGTATTGATTTGAGTGTGAGCCTTAATGCCCATGACTTCCTAATGCAGTGACTAGAAGGTGTCTACATTTCATTCTATTTGACAAGTTGTTTATGCTTTAATAGAATTATACCTTCAGTATATGGGAGATGCATTGTTATGAGTTCTAATTGGAAATGAGTCACCCCTTCTTCTTTCTTTGTTCTGGATAGTTAGTCCTTTGGTAGTGATCCACTAATAGTGAGCCTTTCTTTATCTTTCTAGGTAGTGAGCTCTTGGTAGTGAGCCTAATTGTATTTGGTATTGTAATTCATATATTTGTGAGCTAATCCTCACCGGGGTTTCTTCCTTTGGTTTTCCACATAAATATGGTGTTTTTATGTGTTTGATGTGTTTGTATTACTACTTCACATGTTTAATTTCTATTAATGCATGTTAAGGGTTTAATGGTGGATAAGGGTTTAAGAGCTAATGTAGATCTAAATGTTAATGAGGGTTTATGATGCTTTAAAAGTACACAATGAATTCACCCCCCCTCTCAATTTTCCTTTCCATATAACAATTGGTATCAAATCTATGGTTCCTAGGAATAATCTTAACTACTTGAGGTAGATTCTAATGGCACACAAGAAAGGTTTCAAAGCTCCCTTATTCGATGGAAAAAAATTTACCTACTAGAAAGCTAGGATGGAGTCTTTCTTAATCTCTATTGGATTTGGTGTTTAGTAGTCTATTGAAAGAGGTTATACTATGCCTACAAATGGACCATCAATTGATGATGAGATCAAGGCATATGAGAACAATGACAAAGAAAGGAATACAATCCTGAGTGGTCTTACTAATTCAGAACTTGTGAAGGTTATAAGCTACAAGTATGCTAAAGATATCTAGACAAAGCTAAAAGGAATCTATGAAGGAAATGACAAGGTCAAACAAGCAAACATGTAGATCTACAAAGCCAAATTTGAAATCCTAAGGATGTCTAAAGATGAAGATATTACTGCCTACATGCTCAAACTTGATGAAGTTGTCAATGCCATCAATGGTCTTGGTGGAAAGCTAGATGGAAGAGATGTGGTGAAAAATGTATTAAGGACTCTTCCTAAAGCTTATAGTCATAAAGTTTCTTCTATTGAGGAATCTCATAATTTGGATAATTATTCTAGAGATCAGATGTTTGGTGCTTTCACTTCTTTTGAAATGAGAGAGTTTGGTCAAGGTACTACAAACAAAGAAAATATTTTTAAAGTTTGCAAAGTGGAAAAGGATGATGGATCAAATCTACGTGATCTTGATGAGGTGGAAGCAAACTTTGTGATGAGATTGAAAAAGGGTATTGGAAAATACAGAGGTAAGGTACATTTCAAATGTTTCAATTGTGGAAAGATAGGTCATTATGCATCTAAATGTCCAATCAAGGCTACTAATGGAAAACAAAAGGATCATAAGGGTAAATTTGTCAAGAAGAGTTATTATGTTGAAAAGGACATTGGTGTATCTAATGATGAAGAATCAAATTATCTGAATGAAGGAAGTGATGAATGCTTGTTCATGGCTTTAAATGTTGGAACTGATTCTACTAATCTTGAAAGATGTGTGAAGCAAAGTGCTCTAGAAATTGAAAGAACCATGTTGACTACTTTTCATGCTAGAGAGGAGAAGAATTACTGGATCATTGATAGTGGATACTCAAATCATATGATAGGTGATAAAAGTAAGTTTACTAATCTTGAAAATTATGATGGTGGTCTTTTTAAGTATGGTGATGATACATCTACTAAAATTTATTGAAAAGGTTTAATTAGTTTTGATTGAAATCATAATACAGATGATGTTCTTTATGTCAAGGATCTTTGACATAATCTTCTAAGTATAGGAAAAATGTGTAGCATAATCTTGTATTTGAGAATGGTGGTTTTGAAATCAGAAAAGGAAGCTCTAGTATTCTAGTTGTTGCTAGAACAAGGATAGGAGGTAATGTCTATCAACTCAAAGGTAATAGTACAAAGTAATTTATGTCTCAAACTAATGAAAATCTATGGAACAAAAGAATAGGTTACATTAATTTTGATAGCATAGCAAGGATAAGCTCTAATGATGTTTTCAAATATTTTTTAAAGATTACAAAGGTTGTTAATGTAATCTGCAAAGAATGTTAAGTTGGAAAGAAAACAAAGGCAAGATTCAAGACAAAGGAATATTCTTCCACAAGTCCCTTGGAGCTAGTACATATAGATATGTGTGGACCTACTAGAATTAGAAGCTCATGTGGTGATAGGTATTTTATGTTATTAATTGATGATTATCTAGAATGGCTTGGGTTACATTTCTCAAAGAAAAATTAGAAGCTCTAGACAAGTTTAAAGTATTTAAGGTTATGGTTGAGAATGAAATAAATTTAAAAATCAATTATTTAAGGTCTGATAGAGGTGGTGAGTTTACTTCAAATGAGTTTAATAATTTTTGTGAAGATCATGGAATAAAGAGACATTTGTCAACCCCTAGAACTCCTCAACAAAATGGAATTGTGGAAAGGAGAAACATAACCATTCAAGAAGTAGTTAGGACAATTATGAAGGAAGCTAATCTTCTAGATATTTATTGGAGAGAAGCAATTCATATTGTAGTCTACATTCTTAACAAAAGAAAATAGTTCAAAGAATCCTTATGAGTTATGCTATGGTAAACCTGGGCCCCACTATGAAACATTCCAAAGTCTTCGGAAGCAAGTGTTATAATATCAAAAGAGATGAGGAAAACTTAGGAAATTTTGATGCAAGATCTTATGAAGGAATCTTCCTTGGATACTCTACAAGAAGCAAGGCCTACCAATTTTACAATAAAATATTGATGAAGATTGTTGAAAGTGCAAGTGTCATAATGGATGAGGAGCCACATCAAAGTTTGGTACTGATGGAAGGATATGAATCTAATGAATACCATTGTAGTGAAGAAGAAAAGACTCAAGACAAAAAGAGTTAACAACTAAAGAGGAAGAAACTCTAGAAAAGAATCATAAGACTCTTAAGTATGTGTAGAAGAATCATTCATAAGATAAGATCATTCAAGATAAGATAAAAGGTGTGCTAACAAGAACAAAAGCTGCTATGATAGAGGAACGGGTAAAAAAAATAAAAAATTATAAGGCGGAACCAAAAATAGTGATTGAGGCATGCAAAGATGAGAATTGGATCAAAGCAATGAAGGAAGAGTTAGAACATATAGAGAAGAATCTA
>VDFB02326819.1:0-22962 GCA_007258455.2 Sequoia sempervirens | reverse complement strand
AGCTACTCTCTACATTCTTCAGATGATCTTCATTTTCCCACGTACACTCTACACACACTTTTTCTTCTCAAACTACAATCTCCTTTTATAAGTCTTATGCCTACAAGAAGAGATGTAACCCTTCGAAATAGACACAACAATTTGTTTGAGACATAACTTTTCCCTTTTTAAAAATAGATCGTTGCTTTTGATGACATAATTACAAAACATGTGAATAATAGATTGTTGCTTGACTTTTGCTAATCGCTACTTGTTATTTTTATTAAACAGGTCGCACCAACTCAGAAATTCGTGACACTTCAGAAAATCATGTCTCTTGTTGAATACGTGTCTTTTGAAGAAGACGCATCTTTCCATTTAGAAAAACGTGGCTTTTCATGAAGACGTGCTTCTTTACTTAACAAATCTAAAACATTTAAAATAATCGCACCACTTCAATTACTTTTAGTATCACTTTTTGACTTTGTCTTTCTCTTTTTTGTCTTTTATGTATTTTGTTTTTTCTGTATTTTGTCTTATGTGCTGCACAGAAACTTTTGTTTTAATATTCAGAAAGATATTATTCTTATTTGTTTTTTTTTGTCTCATTCATGCCCAGCGCTCCTTATAGTCTTTCAATTTCTGAATCGTTGTTCTCTCTTTTTTTCTTTTTCATTTTTTGTTTTTATTTTTTATTTTTTATTTTTTATTTCGTCTTTTTCTTATTTTGTCTTATTCTACTTTGATCTTTTTCTGTTTTTTCTACGTTTGTCTTCTAGGCTGTCTTTAATCACTGTCATTATAAACATATCATTTAAATCACTGCTGTATTCTCTACTTATCAAATCTGAGCAATTGTGACAGGTCTTCAGATATCAGATTCACGAGCCTCTGTCAATGGATCATTTTATTGACATCAATGATATTTACATCTTGCATTCAATGTGCATTCAAATTCAATGTGCATTTAATGATATTGCTATGTTGACAACCATTTCCTATACTCTCATTTGTTCATCAATCATGACTACCTTCTTGTCATCAATGATGTTTAATCTCACCAACAATCTCGGTCTTTCACATTAAATACAACAACTCTTTGTTTATGTACCTTATTGACATCAATGACAACATGTGTATGCACCTTTGACATCAATGACAACATTTCCAACATGACAGGTACCGATCAATCCTTTAGTACCATGCATGAGGAGCTTGCTTAAGACCATACAATGCCTTCTTCAACTTGCAAACATGTGACTCCTTCCCATGAACTTCAAATCCATCAGGTTGCTCTATATAAACCTCTTCCTCAATCACTCCATTGAGAAGGGTTGTCTTCACGTCCATCTGGTGAATCTTCCATCCTCTAGATGCAGCAATGGCAATGATGGTTCTCACAGAAGTATAGCGAGCAACAAGAGCAACATAATCAACTCCCTCTTTCTGTGAAAACCCATGAGCCACGAATCTTGCCTAGTACTTCTCAATGCTCCCATCTGCATCTTTAAGTACTTACATCAATCTTCTGACCTCATCGTCTGCAACGCTTGCTTTAGAGAAATGGATTCTTGTGCACACCTCTGGTACTGTAGAGAGTTCAAGGTAGACCTCCTCGACCTCATAGCAGATCATTCTATTCTGAATAGGTTTGCGGAGCTACCAATATCAAATCCAGATGACAATCTTTGAGCAATTCTGATCTCAGCAGCTGAAGGGATCCTCTAAGGATTTAGCACCTAGCCTTGCAATACAGTAATCTTCACTTCTTCTCAGTGAGTTACAAAACTCCCTCTTGATCCCTGCTTCAGAGATTGCAAAGAAGACTCTTGGAAGTGAACTCCCTCTAACCACCAACTCAGTCCCATGGCTGCAAGTTGTGACTTCACGCTTGATCATTTCTTTGGTTGGCATGACTTCCTCATAAGATGCCTCAAGCTTTTCATCGGTAAGCAATCTCACATCACCTTCATGCTTCTAGCTGTTCACAAGGCATTTTAGAGAGAGATTACTAACAGTTTATAACTATCAAAGAAATATCAAGACTAGAATCATACAAGGTTTACTATATCAGGTTGTAGCATGAACACATAAGAATTTATGCACAATGTTAAAACATGAATAAATAAATAAATCAACCTGAAAGAGAAATATATCAAAAGATCAAACTGAAGGGATAAAGAAACTTATCTTTATATAATTTTGATATAACTCTTTCTTCCATCTTTTACTCCTCTCGAGAGTGCCAAACTAAAAACAATCTGCACAACTACAGATTTCTTGAATGCATTATGCGGTTAGCATGTAGAACCAACTCTCTCCAAGAGTTCAAGGTTCTATCACAGATCATGCATTGGAGAATGATATCGATGTGACCAATCACCATTGAACTTTCAATTCTCTTTTTATTTCAGAGTCACACTCAGAAATCTTCATAACCAACATGAAAAGACTAGCAATAAATGAAATCTTCAAAGGATCTTACGCTAGTGAACACAATTCAAGAGAAACCACTATCTCTCTTTACTAATTACAAGATCCAAAAATATATATATATATATAACTCAGCAACCAAAGAATACTTATCTCTTTAAATATTCTGAAGGTACGCCAAGGATCTGGATCTATGGCTGTGACACATCTTTGCCACCTTCAGTGATGCCATCCTTGGATTAACACCTATCATAGAAGCCAAGACACGAAGTTTGTAGTGACCCATAGGTCGTCACCAAACATAGATAATAACCAAAGCTGCCCAGACTTCAGATTATATGATGAAATCTTATCAACACTGAATAGACGATCTCTCTTCATCTCCAGAATTGATTTCTCATGGCCTTTCCTCCACCAAACCATATGTTAAGGTTGGATGGCTTATTCTTTATTAAGCAGACCAGACATCATGAAGGAGCGATCTTCTTAACATTTGAATGTGGTCTGAAGACCATTCAAATCTTATTCTGATGTTGACAGGGAGACTGAACTGACCACGATCTGCAGCTTCAGAAATGTGCTGACAACTTCAGTAAACATAACCAGGTGATGACTTCCATAAAGCTGAAGCAAATTTAACCAAGGCAGTCCCAGCCTTGTGCCCTGATGGTGTTGATCCTAGGAGAGAATTACAAGAGTTCCCTCAAAGACTTCAAGGCCCACAACAAAGAAATCTGATCGGATTCTCACACACCCGCTCTGATACCATGTTAAATTTAAGTGATCAGATTAACATGTACAGAATTTAATTCAAAAATAACACAGTACACAGCAAATACCCTGGGAAAACCCTCCTCTTGAGGGAGAAAAACCTAGCCAATAATATCTCTTATATTATTGAATCTCAATATGAAAGATACAAATACAATTGGCCACTCAAAAGGCCTGCTCACAGCATCACAGACTAATGAGAATATGGACTAAATGAATATCTCTCTCTCTAATGTCCGTCACAGCCTTCTATGTGAAACTCAGAATGCTATAGAATGAACTTGCTAATGAAAACACTTCAACTGTATGTGACTGACTTAAGATGCGAATGAATTGGATCATAAACAATGAACAAGTGAAGGAGAATATATACAAGATTATGGAAGAGACGCGACTCTTCAATAAGCAAGGTCGGCTATCTTTAGAGATACAATAATACCATGAAGAGAGGTCGGCCTTCAATATCAAAAAGTGTCTTTTCAAATTGGACGCAACCAATAGAGAGAAGGTCGTCCTCATAAGGAATCAAGCCACTTTAGAAAACACATCTCAAGAAGGAATGAGGTCGGCCTCAAAGTTAATTCGCACCTCTTCATTAACTTGTGCAAATACAACATATTAAATAAAGTGACTCTTGATTGAGATGCATATAATAATTAAATAGGCACCAGCCACATTTAATTATTATCTTCATGCGATCTGGGCTGGAACGTATTCGCCTGAAGCTGCCACAATCTTCAACAAATAAGACCTTCGTTGTAAACATGACATCCTTGGGTCAAAAAAAGGTAGATAACTTGTCTACATTACAAAACAAAAGTGCTTGGGAGAAGCATTAACCAATTGAAATATCACCTTGAACAAATACCATATTGAGATACTAAAATGTACCCAAAATCACCTCTTGAGGTTGTATACGAGGTAAAAAGTCAATTAGATATCTTTGAGCAATAGAAGAAACTAAAAAAAAGGCAAGGAAAAGGAATGGCAGCCATTCATGGAGACTCTTCTTCTCTGATTCTTCCATTTCTTGAATCTTTAAGTACAAGCAATGGCAATGATAGTGTTTGTATTGGCCCTAAAGTTTGTGGATTTAAATTAAATTCATATATTATACCACTACTACTCCAAGTTCCCAACTATCACTTGAGAGCATAGGTTGTAATAAAAACAAACATGATGCAGCAAAGAGTGCAATCAATGACTTCTAGTTCTACCGTACTATTCCATTTCACATAGCCAAATAATTAATTATTATTTTTATTTTAAAGTATATTGTTTGATTTCTTTGTCTTTTAGATTTTTGAATTTAAAGATTTATAGAATTTAAACAATAAATTTTATAATACTCATTTTGTTTATTTTATTTGTTTTAGGTCTCTTTATTGGCAAAATATGGAGTGCAGGATTCAAAGCCCCCAATGATGAGGAGATAAGGGCTCAATTTTGACTCAAAAAGTGGCTGATATGAATGCCACAATTAATGTACAGCATGATACATGGAAGAAGGTTTGCACCATCATAACTGATGGTTAGACAAATAGGAGAAATACAACATTGCTAAATTTCTTTGTTTCTTCCTCAAATAATTGTACTTTCTAAAAACCATAGATTTAGTGATTAAAATTTTTAACTTTTACTTTATTTATTAGTATTAGCATTTCAAACTTAATTGTTTCTTTCTTATTGTACTTTTTAAAACCCGTTGATTTAGTGATTAAAAATTTTAATTTTAATTTTATTTATTAATATGAGCATTTCAAATTTCATTGTTTCTTTCTTATTGCACTTTCTAAAACCCATTGTTTTAGTGATTAAAAATTTTAATTTTTACTTTATTTATTAATATTAGCATTTCAAATTTCATTGTTTCTTATTAAGTGGCACAGTTTTCCTAAAATATATTGATGCTTCAAGAAACACAAAAAAATATTGGATTCTTTTCGAAGGTTTTGGAAGGTGTCTTGGCCAAGGTGTGTAATGTCCCCTTTTTCGGCATGATCATGGTTGATGGTGGTTAGCCTCTTACTCAGACTCTCATAGGCTAATTGGATTGGTTAGAGGGTCAGTGATACTTTCTGGAGAGTTTGATCGTTCTGGTTTTCAGAGCCCGGTGACTGGTTCACAGCAGGCGTTGGCAGTGCAGGAGTCGACAGCTTCTGACGGCACAGGATTATATGGTGTTTTGAGTGAGTTATGGGTTTTTAAGTGATTTAAATATTAATTGATTTAATATTTAATTATAAAATCAAATTGACTTTATATTTTTTAAATCACTTAAATATTCTCTAAAAGTGATTTAATATTTTAAATCACTTAAATGAATAAGTGCGCCCAAGTATTTAATTCATATACTATTGAAATGGATTAAATATTATTTAAAAGATTTTAATATCCAAAAGTGGCGTATTTTCTTGGGATTCGTGCCTTTGCATAAAAGGGCATTTCTGGCAATGAGAAACTCATCTTTTGACAATTTCAACTTTGCCTTGTGCTATTTCCTATGCATTCTCCTGTGATCAGGATTTGAACAATTTGTCCATTGAAGAACGATAACTCTTCAGTGTTGAGCACTTTTGAGGCTGTGAGAGATCAGCTAAATTTGTGCAATTTGTGAGAGCTTCATACAGAGGTTCTACTGGGCTTGAGCTGTGTTTCCTATTGGATTTCTTCTTCAGTTTCAGAGGGTTTTGGGAGATGGCGCCTTCATTTCATCTGGCAGACATCATACTTCTTGGTCGTACCTTCTAAGTGAGAATTCAAGTTGTTTGCAGTGAAGTGCGTGGCTCTTGTACAAAGGCGTTTGGGCATTTCTTGGAGAAACGCCTTCTTTTCTGAGGGTTTCTCTTCATCATTTTAGGCGTTTGGCTTGTACTCTTCATCTGCCACCGTTTTCAGGCTGGATTTCGCATTCTGTAGCTTTCTACACCAGATTTGGTCAATTTTTCACCATCTTGGCTGGCAAACTGGACTACTTCCTTAAATAAATAATCTGGACACTTCCGGGTATGTTTATGAGTTTTAAATCCATTGTTGAGCATATTTATTATCTTTTGTATTGTCAATTCGCCTGAAATAACTCAGATTTACATTTTATATGCATTTATGCTGTGCGCCCCTTCTCTTCTGTCTATCAAATATTCTCTAAAAAACTAAATAACACTAAAAGACTTAAGAAAATTTGGGGGTTTGAGTTGAGAGCCAGCAGGGCTCATCACAAGGTGGATGAGAAAAATATTGTACAAACAGTCACAAATAGTTCAAAAAATTATATTGTTGCAAGTAGACTTCTCATGGATAGACACCCATCCTTTTGGACTCCTTGTGTTGCTCATTGTTTTGATATTAGAGGATCTTGGCAAAATCCCATGGATCAAAGCATGGTAAAAAAAATCGCAAATACATATATAACTATGCTTGGATCCTCAACCTAATGAGAAAATATACAAACAAGGAGTTAACTCATCCTAGAATAATTGGCTTTGCAATCAACTTTATCATGTTGTAATCTGTGTCAACTAAAGGCTGCCTTGAGGTGCATATTTGTTAGCAAGGAGTAGACCAAAGCAAGGGTTGACATGGTTGGTTGAATTTTTGATGAGCGTAGCTTTTGGCTTCCGATGAAGGAGATCATAGAGGTTAATTCATATTTCCATTATATTTTTGTTCATTTTTATCGTATTTCCATTATGTTTTGTTTATTTTTGTTCACCCTTGTATATGTTATTGTTTAATAAAAATTGCACTTCACAAAGCTTTTAGTTGTTCTCCTTTCAATTATTGATGGTGAGAAGCATGCAATGGACTATATATATGTGTACGGATAGATTCAAGGAGGCTGTTAGATTCGTTTATGTTGTGCTTGAGGATAAGTATCATCCCATATGGGACATCATTGATCAATAATAGCACCTTCAACTTCACAAGCCCTTATGTGCAACTACCTATTTCTTAAATTATGCATTCCAATTTTGCTCGAATTTGAAGGCCGATCAAAAGATTCCATGTAATATTCCCCTTAAAAAAAATTTGAGCTTTATCACAATAAAACCAGCACAAGACCACTGATTAGCGTTAGCTCCAAATGTAAATCAACTTGTAAAATAACCCTCACCAAGAATGTTCACCAAGATCCCAATGCGGGCGAGGTGATAGCATATAGTTCTGGGGATCGTTAGCAACTGGAAATGAATTACAAAGCAACTATAGGCGACTGGACGACCATGAATGAAAGTAAATACAATAAGTGGATAACCGACCATGAAATTCCGCACTACCACTTATTCAGCGGGGGGAATATTTTCCACTCTACCACTTATTTCATGGGGGGAAATTAACGAGAATTAAAGAAAGATTATTTAACTCAACCACTTCTTCGTGGGAGTGTATACAAAAATATAATTTTGCAGCAATAAACAATAAGAGCTGTTAGTACTACTAAACCAACTTTACAATAATGAGTTTCGGCTGCAAATAGCAATAGATATGCTTCCAAAATCCACAGTGAGTTAGAGTAATAAACCTCTAACAATTACAATGCCAAAATGATATAGAAATGAAGCTCAAACCAGCATTATATCAAAAACTAACAACTCTAATCAGAAATAGTGAATACAGAAAATCAGACCAGCAACATTAAAACTCACTGAAATGGACGTATCTTCTCCAAAACAGCTCAGAATGCCTCCAAACCATAGTCAAACAATAGCCAGAAGCAAGGCGTCCAACTTCATCAGGAAACTCGATCCAAAAACAGAAGAATACATAAGGCATGAATTCCAATGCAAGCCCATAATGGTACGGCCCCCTCAAGGAGGTCGACTTGCCACAAAAAATTAGAAACTCAAAGATAAAATCTGCAAACTTGCAGAACTGGGTGCCCTCCATAGTTGCACAACTTGAGCAAGTACCCAGAATGAAACAAAAATCAATGATGAAGCTATCAGCAGAAAACCACTTCAGCCATGATGTCCAACAGCAATGTTAAACAGATTATACAGCAGCAACCTGTTTACAAACTTCAAAAATAATGCCCAATCTGCACTTCTGTGTGAAGCACAGTCTCAATTAACCACCTAGGTAGCCATAGTTTCAGGCCCGAAGGATGGTGAGTTTGCTAAGCTTCCCCTTAGCCAGGTTCTGGATTCAGTCCAGCAGCATAACTTTACCAAAATATTCAAGCATCATCAGCTCTTCTCAAAGCATCAATATATAAGCTCAATTGAGCAAATGAAGCAACCTATAACTCCAGCAAGAAAACTCTTCAGAAACTCCAAAGGACGTCCACCTCCAAAAGCATTTAAAAATTAATTAAAACTCTTCATAGTCTTCTCAAGTTGTCCCACCTTTTGAAGAGATATTTAAACATTAATAAAACATTCTTCATAATATTAAATGCTCAAGTTGACCCCTTTATGTCCCCTTTTTAAAAATGACTTGAAGTCATCAAGCCTAGGCGTGGGGTACAACTTCAAAACATAAAATTGACTAAGTATGGAACTCAGTCCAAGGAGGTAGTCAAGAGCAACGCCCAAACTGCAACTAATAAACTGCTAAAAATAGCAAACTGCAATTAGTTGACCTAATAATGATGCCACTACCACAAATGGACTTACTAAAAATAGCAAATTCCAAAAATAGAAAGTTCACTTCAAACTCACAGAAAGCCAAACTGATCAACCACACTGAATTGCAGATGATTGAGCTGCTACTAGAATGATATTGCAAAAAATAGACTTGCCAAAAATAGCAAACTGCTATAAATAGTAAGTTTGCAAAACTTCATCTGAACACCAACTAAGCAGTATCAAGACTTACTATAAATAGTAAGTGCCCAGAAAGGTCAGATTCAGATGCATGTCACACCACCCTGGAGGTCTCTGAAAACCCAGAAACCTTTCCTGCATGAAAGGTATCTGCCAAAATTGCATGTCATTATCTTAACATGCATGTTACCTCATCCCGAAGCTCTCCAAAAACCCAAAAAGTTCCACTAGACATGCATTGAAAACTCTCGCATGCAAACCTTCAAAATTGCATCTGAACTCCCTATAAAAGTGGAAACCCTAATTATCAATTATGCTTAGCCTACGAGTTTCCGGAAATAGACTAAATCCAAAAAACGAGCGTAGGGCTAAATTGGGGACATTACATTCTACATGGGCTCTACACAATTATAGAGTGGATGGTAGCTAATCCACAACTTGGAGCGAAAATAATCTCTAAGATTGAGATCTATAGACATGCCCAAGAGGGCCTCTTTGCAAAAGGCTATTGCAAGGCAACTCGGATTGCATTGCAATCAAGTAAGTCTATTAAAGGCATGACTTAAGCTTAAAAATTAAAAAAATTCCCTCTTTTTACGTTAATATTGCAACTAAAAGTTGGATAGTGAAATTGAGTTTTTTATTTCTCATATCAGATGCATGGTAGGAAAGGTCAAATCTTCAAAGGATTGCAACACATGTCTTGAGACAACCATGCAATGCTTCAAGATGCAAGCACAATTGGAGTATGTTTGAGTACATACACTCTAAGAAGCACAAGTAATTGGTGCAAAGGTTGAATGATATTATTTATGTTTATTACGACCTTCACCTTCATCACAAGCAAATCTTGCACACAGACTTACTCCCCATCACTCTACAGGATGATTAATCCACAATCAAACTGAATCACCAAGGTTGAGGATCTTTGGGGAGAGGTAGTAGCCATGGAAAAAGTGGACGATAGAGCACACGCAAACCTCTTGGATGTTGGTGTCACTGATACACAATTAGATATCATAATTGCATCATCATCAAGGACCTATCTTAGACGTCCACACAAGACTTGTCATATAGCTATGGATGTTGCGATGAGTAATGCAAGCCCCTCTAAGCTATAGATTTATATTTTTTGTTTTGATGCCATGGATTTCATAATCCTTGAGTTTTGTATACACTTGACAATATTTATCATATATATAAATATATCTAAAAATGTTGTTTCCGTGGGCTCAAATCTACTTGTGTTCATGTTTGCTTGTGCATGTGATCAAAGTACCATCTATTTGATTAGTTTATTGTGAATTTAAAGTTTATTTATTGAAAGGTGCAAGATACAAGCTTTAAATCCCTAAAAATCTCTATACTTCATGGCTTTTTCAATTTTTGCCAAGCTTTTGCCTAATCTTGGTCAAGTTTGAGCACCAAATTTGAGTCTACATCAAAATTTAGCTTAACAAGTCTGATCTAAGTCTAAGTCTTGTAACTATGAGTTTAACAATTAATGCATAATAATAATTTAACAATTTATGTAACATTGCTCTACATTCACCATCCTTGCTACCCACAAACACAATGACTCAACTTTGACATTTGAATGACAATCTCTACAACATAAGTAATGGCATCAACTACCCTTATTCTAAAATGTGTTTAACAGACATATTTATAAGCTCACCAAAGAAGCTTTTAAGGCTCAAATAGTAATAAAATAATATACTTTTAAAGAAACCCTAATCCTCGTCCATACAAAAGAGGAAATAAATTGCTCAAAAACAACCTAAAAGAAGCTTTCATCAGCTTTGAAATCTACTTTCTCTTTAATATAGGCAATTGGATAATATGGTGCCATCCTTTTGAGTGCTTTTTGCTTTAAAAAAGCAATATAGGCAATTGGAATGCATTCAGCCCGCTTGCTTTCCTTAGTCACATTGATTGGTTGAATTACCAAGATTTTAAGTCATTCCTAGTTGGGCACTGCTTCCTCTCTAAACTACCACATGAATCATAGTTTTACATTGGTTACCCAAGAGGTTACCCAAGAGGTTGATTTGCACTTATTTCAAAGAAGAGTATAGCGATATGACCCATATGCTGAACAGAGTTATGGGTACTCCTCAAGGGGCATTCTTTGAGGTTTGGATGTTTCCATATGTGGAAGAAGTTGTATTGGGAATGGAAATGATAAACTTAGCTAAATTGATAAGTGACAATATTGACATTCAGCTGAGAAATCTAGAGAAAACAAAGACCTTCTACATGAGTTCTTAAGTAGTGTACATCCTAGCCCGGTTCACAAAGTATAGAGGATTAATCTGCAAAGGAGAAGTAGGGCCTCGGAGTAACCAATTCAAGGTATATGATTGTTACCCTCAGCTGCAGCTACACCATAAAGACAATTACAAGATAACCAATGATGCATTTCTCATGTACATCACTCGGCTACTTCAAGGAGGAATCCATAAGAGGTTATCCAAGGAGGCTATGGCATTGCTGGAAAAGTTTGGATCATGGTTCATTCAATTTCCAACGTCACATACTTGAGGATCCACGGATTTGCAGAAGCTCCATACAAACTCCCACAGTACCCCACGGATAAGGTGGTCATGCTTGAGGTTACAAGACAGTTGGTTCACCTGGATTCCATCCAGAAGAAAGAAAATAAGCAAGGAGTGCATTTTCCTATTGTGATAGGGAAGATGTTGAAAGTCTGCCCTTCGTTGCAAGCAGCCAAGACATCCAAATCAGAATTGCAGTTTTATAAATTGGGCATGTACAAACCAAGGTCAGATTTTGATCCGTACTTAAGAGTCCGTGGAAAGAAGTCACTTCATGTAATGCAAATAGAAGACTATTGGTCTAACTTAGTAGATGAGTATGGAGTAAGAAAGAAGATGTGGTCTAGAATTCCAATAGATCTTGAGAAAAAGTGTGACTTGTTCCCTATTCCAAACCAGGTGAAGGACAATGGAGAGTATGTACATCCCCAATTTGAACAAGAAAAGAATAAGCCCATCTTATTGCCAAATTGGACACAGCCTGAGTTAGCAGATTTGAGTGTGCTAATGAAAGATATTATAGCTAGTTCCAAGGAGTGGGTAGATCACCAAATCAGCAGATTGAGAAAGGAAGGTATCTCTCTCACCTACGCCAAACTAAGCAATGTAGGAGTTCTCTCTAGCCAGGGTGAAGCAATTGAATTCAGCAGAGGAGAGGAAGGTCTAAGTGAACTTCCAAGTTCAAGCAAAAGGAAAGTAGCGACTGAAGACCCTCAAGCAAAGGCAAAAGAGATAGCAAGTGAAGAGTCAGGGCTCAAGAAGCAGAAGGTTAATGCAACTACATCATCTTCAAGCATGCCATCCATCAGGGTAATGGAAGAAGCATTTATTACTGAATGTGAATCAGATCATGAACAAGGAGTTGAACTTCAAGAGGTAGAACAGCTGGAACCTCTTCAGGAACAAACCTTTACAGATTACATGGAGGGAGAGGATACACTTATGATTGAAGACATAGGAGGTACTGAGATCTTAGAAACCAATGAAGAATTGGGTGATGAGATAATTTATGCCTTAAAGAGGATAAATGATGATATTCAGCTAGAAGATGGGATGGAATTATCTACTGTACTAGATTGGTTGACCGAAAGCCTAATGAAGAAGACCAAGCCGGTGAATGAGGTTCAGCCAATCGAAAGTATGCAAGACTTCTTGGAAAGGATTGGTAAAGTTAAGATATCAAAGAAACCTAAGAAGTATTCTCAAATCACTAGAGATGGTACAGGATCTAGGATCTTACAGGTAGCAGTTCCAAAATTTGATAAGCCTAGGGACCAAGTTACCCCTACGGATTATGAAGTCACAACACTTGACATTGGACCAACCACAATAGAGCAGGACTTTCATGAGTTAGCTGATACCTCGAGGGCTATTAAAGAAAAATTTGACAGAACAAAGGAGAAGAAAGAAAGACTGGAAGTGGAGAATTTGAGACTAATAGAATTTATCCAGCAAATAACAGCCCCACTAAGGCAAGAGAATGAAGCTTTCATTCCACCATCTTCCCTTCCTCAAGAATCTGTTGACAGCCTTGAAGCAATGAGAGTTACAAGTCAAGCAACCAAAAGATGGGTCAAAAATATCTCAAAGCAAGTGGAGCGAGTTACTTCAGTCTTAATGCTCATGAGTACTAATCAAGTTTTACTCTATGGTAACATCCAGTCAGCAGTAATGGCCCATATTCTCTATGCAAATGGACATGGTATGAAGAGATGCACTTTTGTTTCAAAATTTCCAAAACATACAATGTAGCATAAGGGTCAGTGTCATCCTTTGTAGTGGATTAGTTGTAATCCATCTTGAAACTCTGATCTTTAGTCCATATCTTTGCATTCCATTCAGCATTCCAAGGGACGCCATCCCCGGGGGAGTAGGTGACATCTCAAAGACTAGAAAACTTGCAAGGGACATCCCCTTTTTTCCTGACCAGACAACCTGCTTCAAAAATAATACTAAAAACCCCTAAAAAGCTAAAAGGGGAAGGATTGCCATTGCAAATTAAGCACATTGTAATTTTCTTTAAATTCAGCTGCTTTTAGTTTAAGTTTTTTTAATACCCACCCCATCACCATCCCCAAAAATTAAAATTAAGGAGCCATCCCTAAAACCACATCCCCCCATCCTGGAAACTCGAAGAAACACCTATTCTATTGTTTAGATCAGCTAGAATGATGAATTAAATTTTCATTATGGCTTCAAATTTCTAAATACCCTGCACTTGTGATGCACTTCCAATTACTCTTTTCCCCGATGCAAAATGTCAAAAGCAAATGAGAATGGCAGTGTGCAGGATGCTAATTCTTGCTGCAGTGATATAGAGCAGGATGAAAATCAGTATGATAGATGCAGGACCATTTAAATATCTCAAAACTCCACTCCTTTCCCTATATAAAAGTTAGGCCTTACCATACACGGCTGTCTGATATAATCCTGACATATAATGTATCCTTGTATTATAGGCTGAATACATAACAAATCATGAATTGATGAGAGGTGATAAATGCCGGCAAGATTCCTTGCAAAATGTATTCTTACCATGACAAAAGTTTTTGTAAAAATACCATTAAAGTTTTGTAGCCCGCATCTTATATCTGCCAAGATTATTTAGCAAGGTAATGATAAAGGATACAGAAAAGTTTGCTAGGGCATTTCATTAATATATTTTTGCTGAATGATGAGAAGCCATGTCCTGGTATCTTGTCAATATTTGCTTGGTGGACCAATAAATAAAGAGTCAAGGTCATAAAATAACAGTCCAAGAGTATAATACCTCTAAAAAGATGGCTAAAGAGGTTATCAATAATCTAAATCCAGAAATGGAAACGGCCAAATCATGCTGTATATATTTATATACGGTGATTATCATCATCACATTCTTTATAATAGTTCAAGTGATACTGAACAGGGGAGTCTTCTCCCATTGGGTTGGAAGAGGTTGACCTGGTCGAATGGAGAAACAAAAATAATAAAATCTGGGTGGTCCTGTTGTGCTTATCTATTTCAGAAAGGAACCCTGTGCAAGCTGTATATTTGAAAAAACTAGCTGGGTACAACGAGGTGCACTATGTAGATAGAAAAGTGCATGATCTCAATGAATTGCTTCTAAATGGGAAATAATAAATATATAGAGTGCAAATGCGTGGACTCAAATGTAATGAAGTTAAAAAAACAGCATTATAAGGCAATCAACACATTTTTTTGAACCCTAGAGTTTTTGTTTGTCAATCTTGTCAAACTTGGAGCCTCTAGATTACCTGCTCTCTGTTCCTGTCAACACCTTTGGCGTTTTCAGCATAGTCAACACGTAACTGGCGACCATTAACCTCGTAGCCTTGGAGATTCCTGCGAGCACTAGCTGCTGTCTCCTCATCTCTATACTCACAAAAGCCATAACCTTTTGGCTTTCCAGTTTCTCTGTCAACCACCAACCTGAATCAAAGAAACTCTTAAACAGGATTAAACAAACTTACTATGGCAAATGGGTATATACATAAAAAAAAATGTAAGATAATAAGATATATATACAAACAAATGGCATTTCTCCAGCTTCATCTTTAATTATTAAACTCTAATTTTGATTTATCTATGATGGAAATCAATAATATGTTCTACAAATTTAGTAACATGTGTTTTTTAAGAATAATTTAAAAATTTATGTATTTTAAAATGTTCGATAAAATTGCCAAATTATTACCAAATTTTTCCCCAATTTTTTGCCAAGTCCCAAGTTTTTATAACTTTTGGACTTGGCAAGTAATTGCCAAGTCCAAGTTTAACAACTATGATTATTATTACCAACTGTTCAATAATTTTATTTAGCAGTCATCGTGAAAGCTATAAAATTAAGCTGCCGTTTTTTACAGCAAATATTATAAGAGAATTTTATTGTTTAAACAGCAGCCTCCAAACTGTTGAGTTACCTTCAGAAGGGGCTGAATAAACCTAAGCACAGTCTTGGATGATACTCTCCAAGCTGCCGTGCCAAATTATATTTGGATTGCAGCCTTTCTAATGTCTGGAATAAAGGCTTAAGGGTTTAAAAAGGTATTTATCCTTTACTGGTCTAATATTTACTATTGTATATTTTATAAATATGTTAAAAGGGATCAGCAACATTAACTGATAATTAGATAGATAGTATTTTAGGGAATTTGAGGATACAGAATATTTGTTATTTGTTGATCAAATATAATTTCTGAACATTTTAGGCAAATGTATGACCTGTCATAGTATAAATAAATATATATATATATATGAAAATACCGAATTCCTACAGTTTGGAAAGTACAAGTAATAGAGTTTTAAAAAAAATTAAAAAAAAAAGAACATTGCTGTTTTAAAATTTCCAATTGTTGTTCACATTCACAAATCAGCCAAAATCTTGATGTAAATTGATCCTTTGAGGGTTTTATGAGGGCTTAAATTATGGTTTGGAAGTGAATGCTTGAGATTACAAGGGTTTCCAACATTGCATAATCATGTATCAGCTAGGGTTTGATATTCACATTTGACATTTAACTATCATTACAATTTGCATAATCATTTATTTCCTAAAGATGTCCAATTAGGGACATTACACTGAAAACAACTTTCATGGCTAAAATCCTTGATTATCAAGCTTACACCACATTAGACAGATAAATTTTGTCCAACATTTCGTTTCTTAATCTTCAGATTTTGATTCTGCATTTGGTTTTATCAAGATTTCAATGGTCGAGTGATCCATAAGGATCTGGAAGTGAAAAATCTTCATTGTTATGAAGTTTCCAGAAGATGATCAGCAGCAAAAAGCAACTGGTTTTGGCAGAATGAAACAGTCCCAGCAAGAGTG
This sequence comes from Sequoia sempervirens, assembly GCA_007258455.2. Taxonomy (NCBI): domain Eukaryota; kingdom Viridiplantae; phylum Streptophyta; class Pinopsida; order Cupressales; family Cupressaceae; genus Sequoia; species Sequoia sempervirens. The sequence continues at coordinate 6,625 of VDFB02326819.1, read as the reverse complement.
TAATGTCCCCTTCCTAAGCAGTTGGCAGATGCAGTGGTTAGTCTAGTCTACCATTTGGTCCCCGTAGGCTAACAGGATGGTTAGGGGAACCCTTCTGAGGGTATTTATTGTGTAATCAGCCAATCATTTGGTTCTATTTGGTGCTTACCAGCTCAGGGCATTTCAGGGGTTTCTCTGTGCACCTTCCGGAGCATTCTTGGACACTTTTGGCTATACTTACTATTTATAGTAAGTCACAGGGGTTCACTGGTATGGTCAGTTGGCAGTGTTACTATATTGGGCATGTTAGTGGATTTATATCCTGGAGTTATCTTGGTTTATTTATAGTCCTATTCATTTAATTTTAATAACGTCAATAATAAAGTTAATTTAAATTAATTAACTTTATGCATTATTAATAATATATTAAAAGGGGATATAAGTGTTTTTTTTAAAAGAATACTTTATATTACAAAGAGACAATTCTGAAACTACCAGTTCTCCCGAAGAGGTGGTTTCAAAACCAAGAAATACAGAATTTGACACAAGCAGTCTGATGTTACTCATTCCAATTCCACTTCAGGGACCTTCAGGCATATGACAAGGGCATCCCAGCATCTATATAAAGGCATGAGGGGGTCAGATTGCATCATTATAGACATTAAGCAATTGGAGCAGCTATCGGTGGTATTTACTATCTGTATTTGCTATTTTCTGATTACAAACATTTGGTAGACGAGTAACTGCCACTACTAGCTGAATTTTTCCCTTCTTGGGTTTTCCAAGATAAAATTTTGAATTTTGAATTTTGAATGGTAAATTTTCTCTAATTTATGCACTCAGTTTTCAGAATTGCACAAAATTCCATCCTGTAAGACTGCCTATTGGCTTGATAAAGTAGGACAGTAGTATGAATTCATATTCTAGTAATTTCTACAAGCGTCATCTTCGAAATTATGAATCTGGAAACTTGATTTTCTCTTCTAATTTCGAAGGTAGGAAAGCAATTTCAGACCTTTCCAAATCTGAACAAAATGTTGAACAGCATTTTTATCATTTCCCTGAGTTGCTTTTCCAAATATTCATATGGATACAATAATCATAATTGGTGATTTAGCACTCTTTTACTCATAAATGTAAATGCACACCAAATGACCAAACCAGGGTCTTCGGCAAGGCACTTAACAATTTTTTGATGTATTGTACAGTACTACAGTGTACCTTCTCTTGAGTGGATTTTTGAGACTTGATGCGGGTAGAAAATTCTACCATGTGATTTGGACTTGAATCATTTTACTAGTAAATCTAAATCCATACCGAACAACCAAACCAGTGAGGCACTTACAAACATTTCTTCTTTATCTGTAATCAAGTAATTGATTATTATTTGATTATGTAGTTCCTCATGAAATTGTATTCATTTTAACTTTTAAGTCTTTGAAGTTGGTTTTGTAAATTAAAAAATATATATTTCCATAATAACTTCAATATTTTAAGAATTTTCAGTTCCCAGCGACAACTGCTGAGTTTGATTCTGAATGCCTAGTGTCTGTTCACATAACCAAGTCAAAGTCTGGCTATTATACATAGTATATTGGATATATTTATGTAATGTCCCATTTTTTATGGTATGGAGAAAGGAATATTATTTAATCTCCAAAAGATAAAAAAATTAAAGGGAGAATTAAATTTAATTATTATTACCTAAAGTTAAGGTAATAATTAAATAAAGTAAATTACAATTCAAATTATGAATGGGTGAGTTATGGCGGTTATAATGTAGAAGCTATTTATGTTTGAATTGTGGATTCATTAATTTCATTTTGATGTGGTTGATTAATATTTTTCTCGTCAACGTTAATTTGAGAGTTTCTCAAATTGTTTCTCGGGATGGATGCTTGGGAAAGCCATTTTTGACAGTGAATCATCTGCCCTAGATGGTCTTGGAAGAATCAATCAGATTCTTCAGATGGATTATATTGAAGGTTACATTTGAATTTGAAAGAGATCGATATATTCGGATATTTCAGTGGAATTGCATACATATCTCCGTTTGGATGATTATCATTATCTTTCCAGTTTCAAAAATACATATTGGACAGTACTATATTTTCCAGGTTGATCAATTATTTTTCTCTGTGATTGGCAATTCATAATCTGAAGTGTGTGATAACTGAATGATATTTGATATCATTACCTGTTCGTCTAATTTCATTGATATCGACTGAGCATTATTATCGCTATCTTCTAAAATATACATTCAAGGCGATACATATATATTGACCTCTGTCATATAAGGTATCGAAATATTATATTCATCACTGCTGTTAATACTCAACAAGTCAAAGGGGGATTGAAGCCGTTCAAGTCATTATATGCCAATATCAAATCACATAAAGATATTGTTATTTTCTATTCAACACTGCAGGTAGTATTTGGATATTATTCTCTATCGAAGGGTGCATTATATCACTGCTTGGAGATTATCAGGCCAGTTGGTTTTATGTGCTTCATTCAAGGATTATCGTGCTACTTTCTGAGGTTCATTGCAATGATCTGGCACTGACGTGGGAGGTCAAACATTACCTGGGCGTCATTATTCATTCCATTCTGCCGTGAGGTTGATAGCTGTGGCATTTCCGTAAGAGTAAAAGATTATTGATACTCCCTTCTTTGTCTGCCGATGATATTATTGTATCAGCCACGCCATGATTAGTGAATGCTATACGCTGCAATTATAAATGGAAAGAGGATCGAAGCCACTCTAAGGTTAGCATACTGTTAACTTTTCCTGTAGCTGCTGTGCATAAAATGGATAATATTCTGTAATCAAATTCATTCTATGATCTGAAGATGAATATCAGTTCTGGTGTAACTTTGTAGACAACAAATTCATTTTTTATTTTTGTTTAATATGGCATATTTCTTGTTATTTTATATTATGGAGTGGATTAATGGTGAATGATAAGTATCACATTATGGATAGTTAGCACTTGCATCATCTAATCAGGAAACACTTACGTCAGCCAACTGTTTGACAAAATGCTTACATCTGTCAAACTGAGAAACAAATCGTAAAAATTCTATCAAGTCAGGCAGGGGTCTTTACAATTTATTATTGTTAATCTAGGCTATGGAGGATTCTCAAGTGAAGTAAACTGATGATGTTATCTGATACAAAATCACTTGATAAAGAACACCCCAAAAAGTAGACCAAAGTCAAACAATAATATTTTTCTTTTATGGTATATCTCACCAAAAAAAATCTATTAAAAAATATTATATTTTCTTATCTTTCTAACTTCTACCCAGCTAGTGAGGCCTTTACAATCATTCTTTGTAGTACGCTAGCCAAACATCCACAAACTAGTTATCTACCTCTTATGGACTATAATCACCAAAGAAAAGGATTTGTAAAAACCTATACCATTATTTAACTTCATCTCTCAATGGAAAGAGGATTTTCTAGTTATGCCACATCATAATTTGATATTTTCTTCCTTTTAGTGAAAAGATTTACCATTTTAGCTGTTTCTGTGTGGTAAAGATATGGTTGTTAGGGTTTTATAGCTTTACACAACTAAAAATAACTATTTTTAAGTATGTTTTTGTTAGTTTATAATTATCCCCTTTGAGTTATAACTGTTAGTTTATAATTATCCTCTTTCAGTTACAACCCTTTAATAATTAAGGTCATACCATGCATTTTCATACAAAATCATCATTTTACCAATACGTATAGTGATCCCCAAATTTGACCCAAAACTTTGCATTCAGTACATTTGCTTCCAAATGACCATAAAAAAGCAGCCATTCTAAGCATAGCCTCATTATCACAGACAGCAAAATGCATAAACAATCCAACCATTAAGTGTCATATAGGTAAGTTAGAGAGCAATTTCAGTTTAGTTAGTAAACTGAAGCATGTAGTTGCAATAAACATTCTGACTACAAATAATAATTTGGAACTAATATTGCACGTCAAGTATGTAATGTTCCATCTTTTTGGGATCTTTGATGTAACCAATTCTCATCTCTATTTACTTGCTAGAATGACTTTTAATGTGTAATTCCTCATCTGGTTCATGTCACTATTGTCTCTCTATTCCTAGAATGGCAAGCACAAACTTGTCTACTTGCAAGATCAATATCACTGCTACTGCAAAAGTTAGACATTGCAGCTTTTTGACAAAGTAGAATACTAATCCATCCACTATTTCATGTGACAAATCTAGAATTTCTTATCTATTTCATTCATAGTATGATTCCGCACAAGAAAAGGTAAGACATTTACACACCTTTTTCTTCACATCAATGCCTCACATTTAGGAATTTTTAATGTACCACGTTCATTATCATATCTGTAATTTCCAAGAACTCTTTTAATAAGTTTATGTCATTCCCACCTAACATACTCACACCATATGAAAAAAGAAAATTGAGATTATAATAAAATCTTAAACCTCGACCAAATTTTGTTTGTATACTTCTTCATAGTTTGAGATTATAATAAAATCTTAAACCTCAACCAAATTTTGTTTGTATACTTCTTCATAGTTTAGATATAACTAAACATTTAAGAAAATGTAAGCTAGAACCCAAGGTTGATTTAACACTACCCTATGGATTATTTTTTGCATTTTTTAGTATATATTTTGCATAAGCTTGAACCCAAGGTTGATTTAACAGTGCCCTAATATTTTTTCCATGTTTGTGGGTATATATTTGGATATCAATGCAACTATTAAATTTCAAATTCAAGATTTCTGAAGATCATCCATACTCCTTCAAATGTGAACTTAAGAAATGACACAATAAAACTCCTTCCTATCTCACACAAAGCTCTATGTTAATAGATAAACTGCACAATTCATCACTAGAACAACTTATCAATTGAAAAATAACAATTCATTTCCTTAGATGAAATGAAATGGAATTTATTTTAGTATCAGCAGAGAATCAGAAGTGATCGATAAGGCTAAAAAAGAAACTAAGGCAAAAAATTCAAACAGATATAGCAAAGGAGGTCAAAAACTAAAACATAACAATCTCTCGACTGTCTTCTCCACAATCAAGGAAGACAAAATAGAGAACATCCAAATAGGAATAAGGGTAGGCAAACCTGTAGAAGTGCCACCATTAACACTTAATCTCTCCTACCATTGGAGATAATACAAAAATTGGTAATGAAAGTAATATATCCAACCAGCTGGCATTTCTATCATCTACATGCCACAACTATCCCATACAATTAAACTCCTCACAAGGCCATTAAGACCTATGATATCCAATGGGTGAATATTGGAATGAATTGGCAAGGAGAAATTAATCTATACAGCAAAGTATGAGTAATAAATTATGTGGCCAAATAAAACAATGATCCTCTCTATAGCACTATTCTTATAGAAATTAAAGTAGGCATCTTCACCCCACATATTATCCAGAATGAAAGCTGTGGATGCAAAAGTACAAAGCAGCACAAGTAACACATTGCATAAAGTTTGTCACAGATGTTTTCAATAAACTAATGACCACTTTATTAACCAGAATAAATAACATCGTTTAGGTAGAAGTTGACACTAAAGCAAACAAGAAAATTGTTCCTTCAATTGTAATTCAACATACCGGAATGATACAACAGGTCCAACTTCTTTGCATATTTCAATTAGTTGCTCCTCTGTTGCGTCATATGGGATATTTCCCACTGCAGAAAATTGAAAAACAATAAAAAGAACTTCAATGTTTGAAATTAATAAGCAAACAATTCTAGAAACAAGTAATTGAATCAAAGGGCAGAACTGATTATGCCTTGTTACATTTTTAGATCATCTCAAAGACTTAAAAAATGAATTCGGTAATTCAAGGTATAGCTACGAGACCCGGACTTGGAAAGGCTTACAAACCAAACCAACCAGACTCAGAAAAAACTTGCCAAAAGACAGATACTCCAACCAAAGCCTTTAACCTCCAAATGAGGGATTTATTTGCTGTTTTTACATGGCCAAGGGTCATGCTATAAGTCTGAAAATATTGACACAACTCAGAGTTCATCCATTTCAGCTCATTTTTTATCACTCACCATTTCAATTGTGGAGTTTTACAACCAACTTGGAGAGTCTCACAATTATGACTCAACTCCAGAATACATGGTTAATATATGATGAACAACTGATCAACAATTTGAGATATCCAGAGGGCAACAGTATATTGCTGTAATTCAAATGTACTATAAGAAAAAGCAAATAACAACAGAGAAATTAAAAATCAGAAATAGGATTATTTATCATTCAACAGAAAGATATAGAACTAGGTCTTCTTAATCTGAATAATCTGCAAATAATGCCTCTCAAAGCAGATGAACAACTATCTATCTATCTATCTTCTTAATCTGAACAATCTGTGACAACAATTGTTGGAAGTTGCTGAGTATAAGAAATGGCAGTACAATTATAAATTTTAAAATGCTCTCTCATCAGTGCATGAAGAAAGTTCATTTTCATTTTTCTTAATGTAGGAATGTGATATTTTAATAAATAAAATCACATTATTTTTATGGAAACTATCATATGGGCATCTCACATTAGTTCGCACCTAAGTTCATTAAATATTAAAAACCAGACAAACAATAAGAAATTGCATTGATGGA
>VDFB02326818.1:0-87329 GCA_007258455.2 Sequoia sempervirens | reverse complement strand
TGTATGCTTTGCTTGCATGAGTTGAATCTATTATGTTATTGGAGCTTGGCTGTTTAATAAGTTCTGCTGGTTACTTTCAAGTGTTGGTGTAATGAAGTACATATGTTTTTGTTCTTTTCCTAAATAATGGGTTTCCTTTCTTGTTAGATGACATTGAAGAAATGGAAGAGATCTTGCGGCAATTTGATATGAACTTGACCTATGGACCATGCCTTGGTGTTCCTAGGTTGGAACGATGGGAGCGTGCTTCTAAACTTGGTCTGGATCCTCCAAAGCAAATCAAGGAGCTTTTGGAAAAAGCTGGTGGTATGCCTGCTTGCCTATGGGAGGGGCGTGTTTAACTTCACTTATTGATTTTCAAGCTTCATTATGTAGCTGTTTTATTGTGTATTATGAAGCTTGACTGAACTGAGGGCATACTTGTAAAGCTCTTCTTTAACTCCCGAAACATATAGCTTTTCGATATGTTTCATATACCTCTTTTGAAATGTACAAAAATTCTGACAGTTAATATATATGCTGTATAAAATGAAAAGTGATCTTAAGAACATATTCCAAATTGGCAGTCCCTTTTAAAGGGTGCCAGGCTGCAAATTCTACCTTTTCTTTCGGAAGAAAACCACACAACTATTTTGTGCAGAAAGGATGTGAACTGATAAGCAATTTTCTCTTGGTCCAAGAGTATTTTGTAAGAGTTACATTTTCTTTTTTGGCATCCATCCTGTATTCAATTGAATAATGTCTTGTGCACTTCATATTGTAAACACACACAGGTTTAAAATTTGTTGTTGGCAATTATTGTGGAATGCGTTTCTCCTTGAGTTCTGCTTTGAGAGAAGTATGGGCAATCTCTTTTGGTTGACAGCTCCTGGTGGTCTCCCTTGTGTGATACAATCTGGGTGGGCACGTGGTTTAGAATCAACTCTTGTCTATACACATTTTTTGCATTTTTAACTGTATAATTCTTAAAAAATTTCTTGTGCCCCTTCTGGCTTAACTTTTAGTTCTATAATACAACCGTCAATTTAAAAATTAGATTATACAATGATATGTCAAATAATGAGTTTTAATTGTTAAAATAATTTGAGGCACTTATTTATTTCTATTGGTATATATGAGTATATTGGAAGCAATACAACTGTATGCACTAGGAAGGGTAAACAGTAGAAGATAGCTGTCACTAAAAGATTGCTTGACAGGCATAAGTGACCTCTAAATTTGAAGTATGGGCGGGGAAAAAACAATCCTGTTCTAAGCTTTGTTGAAGGAAATTGGCTGCATCTTTATCATCACATGGCAGCAATGTCTGCAACAAATAATATTGTTTGACCACAAATTAGCACAATATCCAAGTAACAACTAATTCTGGAAACATTTGTAAAAACATCAATTAGGGCAATCACCTTTGACAGCTCGTAAAGATCCAGCCTGGTTGGTAATGCCTGCAATAATGAATGAATGAATGAAAGATTTTAATGACGTCCACGAGACTAAACAGTCTATGGGACCGAGACAAAACAGGCCTAATTTGTCTTCATGCTCTTTTCCAAGTCAGATCTCCTGCTGTTAAGTTTGACTAGAAGGCTAGCCGTCTGATTAATCTTATCTTCCTCAAATAGCTGGTGCATATTGTCCACTTTCAAACTATTTTCATGTTGAGTGCGGATATCCTCGTAAGCAATGCATTCCATGATGAAGTGCCATTCTGTTTCCACAACCCCTTTATTGCAGAAAATACAAGTTCTTTCTTCCCAAGTTTCCTTGGGTATCTTCCACCTACCGGTCTCACACCTAAGGTGATGTGATCCCGTCCTCAATTGTGCCACTAACAACCTCGCTTTCCCTTTAATATCTGCACCTAAATAAGTTTTTTCACCATGATCCTTTGTCGGGTTAAACTCTTTGATGTAGTATGCTTTTTTTCGCCCAATCTGGTTTGTCCACATGGCAGTTCTGAATTTTTCAGTCACATAGCTTTTTATTTCACTATTGGTGCTAGGACACTCATGCAAATTGATTACCTACATTGCAAATTTTGACCGACCAGGAGCCTCTGTACGTGCATTTAGTGTATCAATGATTTCTTTGAACTGCATTAATTGTGTTAAAATACTGTCCGCGGTCATTCATTCCATAGTTGAAAAACTTGGACTCGGCAATAACTCGGGAGGCCCAAAATTTTTAAAAACTGAGGACTTGGCAAAAACTCGAGGAAAAATAAATTCGACAATAACTCGGGAATTTTATCAAACATTTTAAAATACACAAATTTTTGGAAGCTTTATTGGAACAATAGATGTCTAGGTTGGAATCAATAAAGCAACATCCGATTTCTATGTTTGAAAGATTGGAAAAATGGAACAAAGAACAAGAGGCCATCATGATTTTTCATGAAAGATTGAAATTTATTGGTGAAAAGCTTAAATTCTTACTGCAAGTCAAATTATCTCTTAACATTTTGGAAGAGGCTAAAAGTTGTTTGTGTACGATGGGACAGTCACCTTCTCAAGCAACACGTAAGGCTTTGTTGTCTTTGGTACACTCTTTGGGTAGGTCAAAACTTTTGCAACACCAAGATGAGGATGTAAGACTTGTTGTGGCCCTTTGCCTAAGTGAAATCATGAGGATTATAGCCCCACAAAAACCTTATGAAAGTGGCAAAATGAGACATGTTATGCAGTTGATGATTGGATGTTTTCAAGGGATATGTGACATCAAAAGCCTTACTTTGAATAAGAGGGTTAAGATCCTAGAAACAATGGCAAGGCTACAGTCATGTATTGTCATGTTTGATCATGGTGGTCATATCCTCCAGTTATTCAATTGCTTCATATCAGTTATCAAGAAATAACACTCAGACAACGTGAAAACGGATATGTTTACTATCTTGTCCGTGATCCTTGACGAGGATCAGGATGTTTGCAAATAGTTGCAATCTAGATTATTAATCATTTGGAGAAAAGAGCAACATGTTTCAACTATAGCATATGATCTCACAAAAAAGTTGGTTGAATGGAAAATTGAGAAGTTCAGGGAACTCTTGAATGCACAAGAGTTAATCTCATTTGGTCTACCAGTTCGATCTTCTCTACTTGAGGAGAGCAGACCATCATCTAGTGGAGTAGTTGAATTGAAGAATGAGATCATAGAACAACATGTGTTGAGACACTTGATAAGGGCATTGATGATGATTTTACAAGTGGAATTAGTGTTGACCTAATTCCAAATCAGAATGATTGTATGCAGGACTTGGTGGAAGAGGATAGTTGGGTGACTCAAGCACTTCATGGACAATCAGATGTTTGTTCATGTGAAGGAGAAGCTAATCGTACACCCTATAGTCCGCACAGTTGGAGGTGAATGAGGATGAGATTGTGGCAACCTTATCTCATCATGACAAAATGCACAAACTGATTGAAAATCACCTTTGGATGGTTCAGCTCGAGAGAAGACAAAAGGGAGATAAAGAAAAGTCTTCTCATGATAGCTTGTTGGATGTCAAAGAAGGTATGAGAACAATGAAAACAAATTATGTATACCTTTCAGATCATGACCACCTTCTCAACCTCATTGAGATCTATTCAAATGCTTTGATGAGGAAAGAAGAGGAAGTTGACAAACTCTCTCACGAGCTTCAGGTCCCCAGTGATTCCTTGAGGACAACTCAGATAGCTCTCCAGGAATTAGAGATCCATGTTGACGAGCTTTGCTTAGAGTTGAGTTTGTATTCAACATGGGGACATTTTATTTGTGTGGCTTGATTAGTGAGTATGGATTAGAAAAGAAAAATGTATATAGGTTTCCTTTTTCTAATCCATACTCACTAATCGGGCCACACAAAATTCAAATAAAGGCTGTCCCCATGCTGAGTGTTTGTCCCCATGCCGAATGTTTGTAAATTACAAACACTCATCATGGGGACAACCTTTATTTGAATTTTGTGTGGCTTGATTAGTGAGTATGGATTAGAAAAAAGAATAATTACAAACACTCAACATGGAGACAAGTTTTATTTGTGTGGCTTAATTAGTGAGTATGGATTAAAAAAAAAAATGCATATGGGTTTCTCTTTTCTAAACTATACTCATTAATCATGCCACACAAATAAAACTTGCCCCCATGTTGAGTGCTTAGGCCACACAAATAAAGGCTGTCCCCATGCTAGGGACAACCTTTATTTGTGTGGCCTACTTAGTGACTATGGATTAGAAAAGAGAATAATTGCAAACACTTAGCATGAGGACAAGTTTTATTTGTGTGGCCCGATTAGTGAGTATGGATTAGAAAAGAGAAATGTGTATGGGTTACTCTTTTCTAATCCATACTGACTAATCAAACCACACAAAATTCAATAAAGGTTGTCCCCATGCTGAGTGTTTGTAAATGGGGACAACCTCTATTTGAATTTTGTGTCCTGATTAGTATGGATTAGAAAAGAGAATAATTACAAACACTCAACATGGGGACAAGTTTTATTTGTGTGGCTTGATTAATATGGACTAGAAAAGAGAAATGTATATGGGTTTTTCTTTTCTAATCCACTCACTAATCAAGCCACACAAATAAATGTTGTCCCCATGCTAAGTGTTTTGTTTGTGTGGCCTGATTAGTGAGCATGGATTAGAAAAGATAATAGTTACAAACATTCAACATGGGGACAACCTTTATTTGAATTTTGTGTGGCTTGATTAGTGAGTATGGATTAGAAAAGAGAGCTTTTATTTGTGTGGCCTGATTAGTGAGTATGGATTAGAAAAGAAAAATGTATATGGGTTTCTCTTTTCTAATCCATACTCACTAATTAGGCCAAAAAAATAAAGGTTGTCCCTATGCTGAGTGTTTATACTATTTAATAACAAACTATGAAACAAATAAGGGAAAAAAATATATTTAAATACAGTTCAAGATGCACAAAGAGACTTGGTGGTGGCATCAGAGTTCACATCTTTTTTTCTCCCATCGCGACTTTTTCATAGCTAGAAAGCATAAAAAACCCTCAAAAATTTGTGTTTTTCGATTATATACTTTTTGTGTCAATTTTTTTTCCCCATTTTAGGGTTTACACGATGAATTTTTCATGAATTTTGGACAAAAATTACCACGAGTCAAAGGAAAAATCATTGGCAAGTTTTTCAACAATTAACTCACCCAAGGGTTTGACTCACGGGTACTCGCAAAGTTTTGAAGATATGGTTCATTCTATTATCAAAGGAGTCAATATGGTTGGGAACATTATTGTAAGACATTCGGATTGCTCAAACCCAACCAATAGTATTGAAGTGTGGCAACCAAAGTTTTATTGCCATGACAAAGCACTTAAAGTATCATGGGAAAGTTAAGCACATATGAATACAATATCATTTTATTGTGCAGTTGAGGATAGGTTCTCATCATCTTAGATGTGAAGCAGGTAGATGGACGACCCCTAAGGAAGATTGGGAAGAATGAACTTGCATTTTCTACAACAAAGGGGTGGTGAAAACTGAATGGGACTTCATCGTAGAGAATGTAACGTATGAAGATATTTGTACTCAGTTTGAAAACAATTTTTCGGTGGACAATTTGAATGAGCTATTTGAGAAGACAAGGCTTCACAAAACAATGGGTTTCTTGATCAAGATTCATAATAGAAGAAACGACATCGAAATAAATTTGAAAATGTGTTAATGTTGTGTCTCTTGGTCCCTTAGACTGCTTGGTCTCATGGACATCATTAAAATTCATTCATTCATTCATTGTGAACAAATTGAGAAGAATATTGTACAAATGGAGTACTGAACAACTAAAATGATGGTGGTAGATACATTGATGAAGGCACTATCAAGAAACAAGTTTGAGTTTTGTAAGGAAGAATTAAATGTACTGTAGTTTGATTGAGAAATATTTAGCTAAGTGGGAGTGTGAAACATGTAGAAATAGTAGCCACACATTTAAGGATTTATTATTACATTTAGGGCTTTTTGTTTTAGTAAAAGACAACACATTAGAACAACTATGTAAGTGCTATTAGGAACATATTAGTTGTAGTTTAATGAGAAAATGTATGGTAGTTTGGATTGGGCCATGTAGAAGGGCTCTAACCCTGTTTTAGTTAGTAAGAAAAGAGAAGTATAATTTTGTTTCTTTTTATACATTTATCTTATTTTATTATTAGTTTTTGATAATGGTAAAAGTGAGATTGAAAGGGCTCGAACCCTTGTACAACAACAACCAATTAGCTAACAAAAAAAGTACCATGAGGTATGGGACAAACTAGACAAGCTAATGAGGCAAAACATAACGAGATGCAACTACAACCAAATTGCTACATACAACAAAAAAAGAAACAATAGGGACCCCCAAGACCTCATTTATAAAATGCCAAACCCAATCCTGTTCAATCTCACACCCTTTGCTCTAGAATGAGATTGGAAGATAGATTTAGGAATACCTTTCTTCCTCCAAAAATCAATCCATGAAATATTATCATCTAAGTCCTCAAAACAAGGAGAAAGGGGAGGGGCATGGGGGGCGAGGGGAATCCTCCATAGAGGGCTCAACATTACATACAAAAGGAATAATGGAATGGCTAGGTGGAGTATTCAAATGATGAATTGCCACCTCATGAGTAGGTTGGTGTTGAATTGGAGTTGAAGGAAAAGCTAGCTAAGTGATTAGAGTAGAAGTCGTGAGGACTCTCTAATGGGAACCAATGGAGCGGTCAAGGTAGGGCATGTCTAAGTTCCATTGGATGCATGTGAACCAATAAATTGAGAAGAGTCAACTTGGTAGGAGCCATCAATTTGAGAGTTAGAGGCATGAATAGTCAAGTGATCTTAATTGGCATTCTTCCACCACGTTGCCACATCCTTGCATCAAGAGAGTGGATAACAACTAGGTGACCTGTTGATTTGTTTTTTGTGATCACACCAAATAGCAAAATAAAGTTTCCAATGGTTACTCTATTATCTCTTGATCAAAGTATCCAACATGCTAAGATTGTAAGAAAGTTCATGCGTTCAACTCCAAGGTTCCTTTTATGTAGTGGAATAGATTCAGTTGGTTTGTTGTGATTTGTTGGTATCACGAGGGGACTTACGTAATTGTTCGACAACAAACATCAGACAATGGACTAAAGAGAAAAGAAGATTTTCACGTGGTTTGAGAGATTTGTCGATGAAGTGCAAGTTTCCTAATACTAACCAAAAAAGTGCGGAATTGAATGGCTGCAGGGATTAGAGAATCTATAATCTAACCTAAATGTGGGATGTGGAGATCAACTTCAACAAACTCCAACCAGACTTCGCTTTGCCTCACTTTGGACAGCTTCCACGGAGTCGGTGCAATCTTCAAGGGAGTAGCTAAAAGTATTCAAATTACAACTCAACATAAGGACACCATCACAACGATGGATGACAACATGTGAATTATAATTGAAGTTAAGTTCAAAAGGTTCCAGTTGACCACGCAAGGCAAACCCACCATTAGTAAGTTTGCTAGTGGTATGGATTAAACAAAACTCACTTAGATCAAACACCACATTCCACAACTATCATCTACATACATGAAATAAAATTTACTCTATTTTAAGTTCTACTTTAAAATGCTAAGTGATTTCGAAGGACGAAAAATCCTTGCTAGCTACTCAACAAAAAATGAAATCACCATCAATGAAAACTCTTTTTATTATGAGAGTGTTCACAACAACTTCTTACAAAGCATTCAATGAGAAAGCTTTCCGTCCTCTTCAATCTATGCTATGCTATCAAACTATGCTAACTGTCTCTCTATGCTCCTAGCTCTGCTCTATTATCTGATCCTAATCTCTAATCTCTACTGAATGTACAAATGAGGGGGGATGCCCCTTTTATAGCTAGCCAAGTCCAATAGACGACTCAGATTGCAATCAAATAGATGGCCTAGATCGTGCCACTTCAGCCCTAAACAAGATTCACCCTAAAAACCGCCACAAAGAAGAGGGGTAATAAATGAGCAATTAATGTCCACCATCATCTTCTAGAAGGTCATCATCCAGAAGGGCGTTTCCATTCTCTTTCTCCTTGACCGCAAATTGGATCAATCTGATCATCATAGCTTCTTCCTCTTGAACTGATATGGTAGGCACGTTCTCAATCTAAACTCCAAGACGACTTCTTTTCTCTTGTTTGATTTTAATTCTTCTCCTTGCTACCACTACATCTTGGGTACACTTTAGCGCTTGGGGATGATCTTTAATGCTTGGGCCCTCATCGTGATCCCGAAGGACTTTCTTGTCTTGGACTTGACCATTTCTTCCTTACTGCCTGCCTCCTTGAGTTGGGTGCATATTAGATCCTTGTGGAGAAATTTCAACGCTTAGCCATTTCTTCCAACATCTCCCTTCATGGTTTGGGCGCAAATGAGACATCATGGAGGAGTTTGAAACACGTAACTTTATCCCCTTCCAAGGTTGTAATGTTGTTTTGGAGTACTTGCTCCATCACCTCAAGTCATCATGCTTTGGTCTCGACGTTCATCCTGCAAAACAAATAAAGAGAAGAGCATCAAAACACTTTATAATATAAATTCACTTCACTCACCTAATTTCTATGTTTTGGTTCCAAGGTCTGAATGATCTCTGGATCCGGTAGAGTTCACCATTTTCTCCAGCAGACTTTTCCTTCTTCATAACCTTTCATCACGAGAGCACTTTGACTATGTCCTTCTAGGGGCTTTGGAGAATTCCCATGCCTTATAAAATATTATGTTGTTCATTCTTCATATTTCCTCCTTGGGCGCATTTTGACTATGTCCTTCCATTTTCATGACTTAGAATTTTTTCTTGTCACCTACTTATCCTGGGAGCATTCACCACCTTGAACCTCATATTTCTTCCTTAGAAAATTTTCTCACCCACCTTGATTCTGGCGTATAATACCTCATGTAAGCTTGGGCGCAATTAGGCCTTTGTGTCTTCATTTTCTCTGACTTAGCCAATTTCTCAAACTCCTTCAATAGATTCTTCTATGTGCACATTTGAGTGGTCTTCCTTCAAATTTTCATCAACTTACTCCTTGCTCTTCTTTGGGCGTATTTGGAGGGGTATACTTTTATTTTTCTAACTTAGAAATTTTTTATCCAACCCTTTCTAACTTGGGTGCATCTAAAGGGGTCAACTTCCATTTCAACACTTAGGAATATTTTCATCTCAACCCACTTTATCTTTCCTAGGGCACATTTCAAGGGATTGGAGTTCATGACTTAAGCAAACTTCACCCAACTTCTTCAAGGGTGCATTTGGAGGTGTCCACTTTTGTTTTGAAACACTTAGAAAGGTTTCTAGCTTCTCATCACAATTGGGCGTATTTTGAGGGTGGTGATGCCAAGTTCAATGCCTTAGAAACTTTTTTAGCTTCCTCCTCTACTGGCAAGGGCGCATTTGGAGCGGTCTCCTTCCATTTTCCAAGACTTAGAATTTTTTTACTCATCCTCTTTGCTTGAGGGCGCATTTGAGGTCCCCTACTTCCATTTTTGATTGCCTTGGAGAAATCTCTAGCTTCCTTCACAAGATGGCACATTTTAGGGGTGGTGATGCCATTTAGTCTTGACTTAGACTTTTTTCTTCATCCAACTCCATCAAGGGCACATATGAGGGGTGGTGGAGGAATTTTCAATGCCTTAGAAAGTTTTCTTCAGCCTCCTCCATCAAGGGCGCATTTGGGGGGGTGTCAGGAAAATTTCTTGTGACTTAGCAACTTTTCTCTAGCCTCCTCCATCAAGGGCACATTTGGGGGGTCCTTAGGAAATCTCAAAGCCATAGAAAGTTTTCCCAACTCATCAGTGCTCATGGGCGCATTTGGAGAGCAGTGCTTCCATTTTTGCTGAGGGAGCCTTCAAGGGTGGTGTCTGCGATTTTGAACACTTAGAAAGTTTTACATGTCCTCTCCAATATCTTTGGCGCATTTGGGAGGCAGTGCTTCCAGTTTTGAATACTTAGACGAATTTTAGTCATCTTGCTACCTTGGGCGCATTTCAAGGGGTCCTCTACCAGTTTGAATTTTCCTTGGGCATTTTTTTTTATTTGGGGTGTTAAGTGAACCTCCGAAGGTTACCCCTTGAATACTTAGTTGATTTTGACTGGCTTGCCCTGGCCTTCTATTTTTAGTAAATCCCCTGATTTTCATACTTCTGCAACTCCGATTGACTTGAAATTTGCTATGGGATCCTCGTAACCTGTTTGACCCGTTCACATTGGCCTTCTACGCTGACCTGCTATTTATAGCCTAGTTTTGGAGGTGACTTACTATAAATAGTAAGTAGTTGGATTGCGCTCAAATTTTACCAATGGATTCCCTGAAAGATGTTGATCGTGATGGGATACATCAGTTTTTCAGTTCTCTTGAGTTTTGCCCCTCATTTTGAGTCCTGAAGTTGGAAACCCTAATTTGACTTGCATGTGCCTCAAATGACTTCCGTTTGACCCTGCTAAAAATAGTAAATGCCTGAAAAAGTGACCAATCATCTTGAGACAACAGGAAAACGAACCAAAATCAAAGCCAAAAGTCCTGAATGGAGCAAAAATTAGGGGGTCCCCATTTTGAATGGGGTGATGTGTGAAAAGGTCACAACATGACCAATGGGAAAACATCATTTGCATTTGAAAGGGAAACCCTCATAATCAAGTGCTTGGGTCTAAGGCTTGTTCACCGCCATCAAAACTACATCCTTGTGAAGAGGCTTGGAGATATCAATGTCCACCAAGATGACAACAAAGTAGAGTGCCTCATGTAAGAAATGGTAGAGTCAACCTTCAAGAACCATCCAATAGAGTTGCCTATTGCCTCATAGTAAGAATCTTCCCAAAATTGGAGAGGAAGATTTGGAAGGTGAACCCTATAGGTCTAACGTTTAGAGGTTCAAAAAGGGGGTTGAAGGAAGTAGACCAAGGCTTGACTAAGTGAGAGTGCTCACCTCACAACCACATTTTGCCATCAAGCACCAAATCCCTATCCTTTGAAGAGTTAAAATATGCAATGAAGAAGCCCTTGGCACAAGGGAAGATCTTGATCTTTCCCTTGATGATAGGCCTCTAAGAATTCAAGACCCTTTGTGAAGATCGGGAAGAGGTCAAAAAATGTTGAATCTACAAACTAGGCCCTTTCATAGATACAAATCTTCATTTTCTAGCATGTCCTAATCATAAATCACCACCAAGGAAGATTTGGCATAGGGGAGGGGCCATAATTTATCCTCCAAGGAGTGAGAAAAACTACCAACACTCATCACATTAGCAAAAGACCTTTGACGACTTACATTAGTTGACTTAGCTACTCTTGTGGGAAGGGCATCTAAGGAAGCAGTCTACGAAGGAGGGGAAAGACATGCTTTGGAAATACAATCGTCCCCAAGAGCAACCAAACCAAGAGGCATTAAATCCCACTAGAGCCCACAATTAGGACCTTTGAGCCATCACCCAAGCCCCCAACACTAGATTCTATAGGAAGGAAACCCTGACTAGTAGAGAGATCCATCATCAGAGACACATTTGTGTGAACAATATCAACACTAGGTTACTAAGCCTTGAAATTGCCTCATGAACCTCCATAGGGTGGGACACCAACAACAACAGGTGTGGAAATGTCTTCCACATTCATGTCAATATTCAAAACCATTGACATGGAAACAAGAATAGAAAATAATATTTTAGCATTAGTTAATGGTGTACCTATTTTTTATTTCTAGCTTTTTTAGCACATGGATTGAAATTTTAACAATTTCTCATCTCTTAATTGATAAGAAGGGAAGGGAGATCTTCACAACCAATGTGAGAGTAGTGTTCTCTCAACTTTATGTGTTATCTTTATGTTGTGATAAGGTTAATTTACCAAAAAAAATTGGTTATCTTGCTGGACAATAACATATCTTGCTCAAGCTATGATATGGTTAGAGGTATGCTGATTGATGTACTTCAACATAATCATGGTAGTAGGGCATTGTATGTACAAATTGACAAGAGTTGTTCACTATGTAGAGCAAAGAGTTAGGTACTGAAAATATACGTCTAAATGTTGACATAAATTAATTAATATCAAGTGAAAAATGATTGAATTACAAAGTGATAAGGTTGGATGGTTGATCAGATTACAAATGCTTCAAATCATCCCAATTTTTTTTTTTATCAAGAAAATGTTTATTGAATTTGTGGCTAATGTAATCTAAAAGCCTTTGTATTCATTTAAGTTATCTTTATAACCCCCTCTCTTTATATATTTATCTAAAGTGTATTAATATTGTTAGCAGGTAGTTGATGGTTGTTCAAGTTAGTTTGTAGCAGGTCTGCTTTAACAATAATACAATATGTATTTTCTTTGCAATCTACGTGCTCTGGATTTCAGCACCTGATTATGTCAGCAGAAGTATGATACCTATACTAGTGTAGCTTCTGGTAGAGCACCCCTTCATTCACAAAATGATCAAGGAAGTCTTTCTCAATTCCGATGCATCACATCGTAATAAACAACTCACAGGGAGTTCATGCTACATTTGTTTAAAAAATAATCTTTTTTAAACAATATATTTTTTGGTAGGTATGCATAAATTTTTGTTGATCATTTTGTCACATTTTTACAATAATTAAAGGTTAATTTTTTCTATTGATGATTATTTATTCTTTTTATATCTGAATGAGATTGGTAAACTGATAAACAGTCTTTGAAATCAACAGGTCTAAAGTTTGAATTCTAAAACTTTCATCAATTAAAATAGATCATTTGACATATAAACAGAGAACTATTCTTAAACATCATCTAGTTCAACAATCAAAGATTAATTTTGGTCAATAAAAATAAGACAAATATTTATCACTTGATAAGACATAAAATAGGAGGTTCATGCTACATTTATCTAAAAAGATAACATCTTTTTGACAAATTTGCTCTTTGGTAGGTACCAATCAAATTTTGTTGGACCTTTTGTCACCTTTTTACAGTCTTCAATTATCAAATGATTTGATAGTATAAAAGTTTTTTCTATTGATAATTATTTATTTCTTTTATACGTGAATAAGATAATAAATAAACTGATAAACAGTCTTTGCAGATCCAGAATTTTAATTCTAAATTTCATTTGATATAAATAGAAAGCCATTTTTAAACATTATCTAATTTAACAATTTTGATCACTAAAAATAGAATATAAGCAACATACCTCCTTCCAAGATATCTGACAATTATACTGACTCCTAACGGAGATCACCCTTCCTCATTATCCCAATCAACGTAAGACTGACTCATCACAACTTAGTAATAACTGTCGATGGGGAAATTTAGAACCAAAAGATGAGCAATAACTGTCGATTCTTTCGTCATTCTCGGCCATTTTCTCATGATGCGACCGAGGAAAGGAGGAGATACAGTTCATGGCAGGAATATTGTGACTGGTGGTCTTCATTATAATTTGGTCGGTGGTCTTTGTTTTTTGTTTTTTTAAAACTTGGGTAGTTCTTTTGTAGACTGTAATGTGTTTGGTAAACTTTTTCCATGTGATCAGTGATGCTGGTGCGACACGCCCTCCGGTATTACGGGGACGGAGGGGAGACTAGACCTCATGACATCTCCCCTACAACAGAATGCTTTAGCCAATCAAACTAGACCCCCCAAGGGGAGACTAGACCTCATGACCTCTCCCCTACAACATAATGCTTTAGCCAATCAAACTAGATCCCCCAAGGGGAGACTAGCCCTCATGACCTCTCCCCTACAACATAATACTTTAACCAATCGAACTAGACCCCCCAACTCTGATAGTGGTCTTTATTATGAGAGTGGATTTAACAGAAGATCTTTTCTCATTTCTTTTGTTTTGTTAGTAAATTGCTCCATTGACTAGAGTACCAAATGAGAGGCCTCCTTACTAAAGGATGGTAACAATTTTAGTTTTGACCACTTCACCCCCTTCCCCTTTGGACATTTTCACAAGCCAACTATGCATGTTTCTTGCCTTCAAAGTTCATTTACTCCACTTATCAGCCGACTCTTGTTAATCGGGGCAGAGTGTTATACTTGAAGCTCAAAGTCTTTACCTTCGGTCATCCTCAATATTTAATATTCATACTTCATCTTTTATGTTATAGATTCCCCTAGCCGAACAAGACTTTCATCGTTCCATAACAATCCTCCACTTTTCATTCAATGAAATGGGAAAAGATATCAGGCCATAGAATTCTTAAGAGAGTAACTAAAAACCTTAATGTCTTCTTAAGAGGGAGTAACTAAAAATCTTAATGTCCTTGACTTCTTGATTCGGGGATTAGTGCACACTCAAACCGATTTAAATGTGTTTTGATAGAAGTGAATGACAAAAAATGAGATCATAAATATCAATCATGTTTGACGAGGTTTTCAAGATCAATAAGATGCAATGTAAGAGTTGTAGATTGAAAAATAGTATTATGCAAAAGATTTGTATATAATTTGAGAAATTAGATGTATGCTAGAAGATGTTTGTTTGTTGTGTTAGTATTTTATGCTATCAATGACTAACTCCTATTAAATTAATTTATAAGTATGAGAAACAAGGGGATGTCATGGCAATTAGAATATACACAACCCTTCACATTATGGTATTTTAGTTCTTTTATTTTGTCTCCCTCTCGTCTTTTCTTAAATTCAATATTATCAAAATTTATGTATAAATGAAAGGGAGTTTGAGATTCATAGTATGATAGGGAAGCACTTCAAGTCATTGGTGAAGATGATATATGATATGAAGTATTGCAATAAAATAATGAATTGATAAAAGTGTTGAATCGTGTTGGATTAATCACCTCTTCTTGAGAAGTGACGTTCATTGTGATAAATTGAAAAATAATATATGGAAATTTTCTGCAAAATGAGTTTTGGTGTCTTAAAGAACAATTTGGTCTACTTTGACAATCAATTAAAGAAGAATAACTTTATTTATTGTGTGTTTGGGCCTACTATCAATGATTTGGTTTGATTCTATTGGTAAGTTATGGTTGATCTTTATTAGTTGAAGTTTTTTTGCAACATTTGATGAATACGTAAAAGATGGGAAAGTAAGGATACAATTTTTGCTTTGAAAAATGGATGTAGACCAAGATAAGCTAGGATATTAAGCTTGAAAGTGTTATCTTCAACTCCCTTAGGAATGGTGCCCATGCCAAATACTATAAATCTAGCAGTAAGGTCTCATGAGTCTTTCCTTTTGTAGGTGAAGCCATATTCCCTCACCAACCTTGAAGTTGGGTGATGTTCACTATTGATCATGACATTGTTTGTGCTAGGTATAAGACTTCAAACTGATTGCATGTTGCTAAATGTGTTGAATATGCTCAATGAACTCCATAATTTTTCAACTCGCTTTTGAGATGAAGGAATCAATCATGTATATGGTGACATAAGATAAACTACATTGAAGAGTTCCCATGTTTAGAAACCTAATTGTACTTGAAAAGGGTTGTGCTAAGTAGAGTTGTGTAAAGCTCCATTCTATCTATATTGAATGCAATATAACTTTTATCCCAAGTACGATGCATCCTAGAAATGCACATTTAGAAAAAGTAGTTACAAATCTTAGTGATGAGAGAATTCATCAAATCAAAGGAGGCAATTATTGATGAAATTTGAAAGGAAGTGTGATTTAAGAAATTGGTTAGGATGCCCACTTGTGGCTTTGGAAGGAAATAATTACAAGTAATTAATTTCCTAGATTTTGTGTCTTCAAAGGATTTAATTTGCAAAAAACTAGTCTTGTTTAGACTAAGAAATATTTAATTTGTTTTGTTGGAATGGATTATAAGTGAGTTAAAAAGTAAAGACACTGGTAATAAACACCTATAGAAGATATGAACCCCTGTTGATCTAATGAAAGCCATTTGATTCAAGCATAACCTTGCACCCTCTTTACCATCTTCATTGGCACACTCAACATCGTTCAACACATGCAACATAGTACTTGTGCACCTACAAGCAATATTGTACCCACATTGTGTGCAACCACACAATATTGCTTACACACATAGTATGGCCCCACACATGGTTGCACATGCTAGTGCCCAATCATACCATACATGTGGGTAAAATTTTGGACGTGTCATACTTTTCTAGCCAACAAATTATTGTTGGGTGAAATGATTTTGCTCGAAACTACTTGGCACCTACATGACACAAAGCGTTTTGGGTGAAATCTTTCACTCAAAACTATTAAATAGATATATTTTAATTTTAAAATGGGAACAAGGTTGAATTTATATACAACGTTTCACCCTAAACAATTTTGATCAAAATTTTTCTATTCAAAACCCTTTTGCTCAAAAATGTCTATGTGGTAGCTTAACCTCTCTTTTGGGGTACTTTCATGAAAACTATGAAAATATGTAATAACCACCATTAATTTTTTTTAAAAATATTGATAGCTAAACATAATGAAAATGTTGAACTACTTTCCTTTCCACTTTATCACCACAAAGTTTCCAGTGTGGGCAAGGTGAGAGCATATGGTGTATAGGATTATAATTATACTTGAATTGAGCAGCTAAAAGTAACATTCACTTATCCAGTGTAGTTAGTTGGGCACTTCCACTTTGCAGTGGGAAAACATATACAATAATGAAATGCAAAATAAGCTCTTCCACTTCTCAGTGGTGAGTGAGTACAACCAATAAAAAACTCTTCCACTTTTCAATGGTGAGTGAGTACTAGAAAGCCACTTATTCAATGGGGTGAGTAACAAGAAATTAACAAGAGTAGATCACTAGTGGTACTACCACTCATTGTTACAATGTTAGCTCTTTCAAATCTCCACATCCAAAATATGCATCTATTGTTACATTTAACAATATGAAATGAAATTGATTGGAATCACCCCCAAATGTGCTAAATTATGAAACAAGTCACCCAAATTGAAGTAAAAACATAATACCTCATAAAGGAGTGAAGTTGGACATTGAAAAGGGACTCTTCTTCATTGAAAAAGGCTGCTATAGACCTGTTGTTGCTAAAACAAAGGTTGGACTGAATAGGGGTGGCTAGGAAGATATTTTTTTTATAATTTTTGAACACTCTCCAACATCTTCTATCACCTGGAATCTCTTCAAACATCCTAGGTGCCTCCTAGGGAGTGATCAACAACCATTAACATGCCCAAAATGGTCTGATATGAACCTTCATACCCTTTCCTGTAGTGGTATGACCTACCTGAGGGTGACTTGATTCTAACAAAATTAAAAATTTATTTTATCTCTTGCAACTCCAACCTAGTCACCTAGCATAGCAAAAACATTGGTAAAAATCCCAAAAGCATAACTCCAATACTTCAATCAACACAAGTCAAATAGATGGTACGACCTGTACTTGTAGAGGTATGACCAACAATCAAAACTCCAAGAAAATTCAACACCTAACACTCTACAGATGTAAGAAAGTCTCACCAAAGCATTTTTAAATCTAAAACACATCAAAATAATCCATATTGGAAACCCAAACTGAAAACTTCTAAGCAACTCCAATAGTGACTCTTGGCTAGAATCACACCACAATCTAGCTAGGGAATATCTTGCAATTTTGAAACTAAAAATCTATGAGGGATTTTGTCCTAAAAAATTAAAGAGAACCAAAGCCACTTCAACAACATAACATTATTATTATTTAGCGTATCCAACAATGAGCACCAATGCCTCCTTTTATAGAGTTTTGAGAGGGAAAATTCCAATTAAAATAATTAATTAATTCACTTTTTCCAACAAATTCTCTTTTAAAATAAAATAAAACCTTTTTAATGTGCAAGACCCCTTTATTTCTCTTAAGTGTCCAATAGGGAATTTAAAATACCTCTTTGAAAAGATATTACACAATTTATAAAAAATAAGGATAAAACATTATAATTTAAGTGAATAATTTAATTATTTCACCTCAAGTTATGGAAAATCTTGAAACACATCATAATCCAATTTTGACCATACCAATATGATACCGAGGTGTTAGGTGATTAATAAGAGCCAATTAGGTGACTTGCTATAAATAGACATGCTCTCTAAGAGTTTTGGAGAACACCCCAAAAGTCAGAAAACACTTTAAAGATTGTCATTCAAATCACTATTGTCCATTGAGCTTATTGCTAACCAAAGAAACCTTGAAACTCTAAAACTACGTCCTCCAAGATCTTTGGAGTCCCCTTGCCTTACTATTTAGCCCACAAGAACTCAAGAAATAGGCTAATTGTCGTTGAAGTGATTAGGCTTGAGAAGGGGACATTAGAATCCTCCCTCCCCAAAATTTCTTGTCCCCTTGAGCAATTGTAAGTCTGGATGTTGCAAAATCTAATCACTCTCCTAAGTGACATCCTCTATTGGTAAGTTCTTCCATTTGACCAAGTACTCTTTGATGGTCCTCTTCCTCAATGCACACTCTCTAAAATCAATCACTACTTTAGAAACAAGCACAAGTTTCCCTTCTTCATCCAAAGGAGGTAGGTTGGAAGAAGCAACAACATTGTGTCCAAGTGCCTTTTTGAGACGTGACACATGGAAGACGTTATGCACCTTGCTACTCTTAGGTAGCTCCAACTCATAAGCCATTTCTCCAATCCTCTTGGAGATTCCAAACGTGCCATAGAAACAAGACTTCAACTTCTTTGCTCCACTCTTCTCGCGAGTAGATTTCCTATAGGGCTGCAATCTCAAATATACCATATCTCCAACCTCAAATGCACACTTAACTCGGTGCTGATTTGCATATGATTTCTACTGATTTTGGGCATGTTGGAGGTTATATTTCAAGGATTTCACGATGTCCTGATTTTGTTGCAATAAATCCTTGGTTTGGGGAAATCTACTATCACCAAACAATAAGTCAATGAACCTAGAAGCCTCATATCCATACAAGGCCATGAAGGGAGACATTTTGATTAACATGTGATAAGTAGAATTATAAGAATACTCACCCAAATGGAGCCATCTAAGCCAAGCTTTTTGTTGTTCTGAAACATAGTTTTTGAGATACCCTTCCAATCATTTATTGAAAATCTTAGTTTTCCCATCAATTTGTGGGTGATAACTGGTACTTGGAGTGAGTACAATCCCACTCAATCTAAAAAATTCTTGCCAAAACAAACTTAGGAACTTGTTGTCCCTATCACGCACAATATTCTTAGGCAACCCATGTAGCTTGAAAACTTCTGTAAAAAATAAATGAACCTAAACTACTATAAATACTATAGAAATAGTAAATAAGTGTGCAAATTTGGTCAATCTATCAACAATAACAAAAATATAGTCCTTTCCTTGCACCTTACGTAAGCTTGTGATGGAATACATTGAGATACTTTCCAATTTTTTTTATTGGGAATGGGCAAGGGCTGCAACAAACCCACTGGATAGGTGTCCTCATTCTTTTTTTGTTGACAAACTTGGCATTCCTTAACATACCCAAGGACTTCATCCTTGAGTCCTTTCCATGTAAACCTCTCCCAAATTTGCTTGTAAGTCTTGAATAAACCTTGGTGACATCCAAGAGAGCATCATGGAAAGTCTTAAAAATATTCTCTTGAGTCTAGATTTAGGTACTAGGAAGATCCTTGTAGAGATTCAATTCATTCACCACTTTGTACCTTTCATCCTGTAATGTACCTTCCACAATATTGGTGGCAAAAGAGTTTTTGGCATATTCTACAAAACAAGGATTTGTTTCTTCTAATCAATAGTGATCTCCATAATGGAAATTAAATGTGGCCTTCTTGATAAGGCATCAACCACAATGTTCTTCTTCCCTTTGATGTAGCCATATGAGAAAAACCCTTCAAAAACCTTCTGTTGAAGCCATAAAGACCAATAACAACCCTTCAACTGAGTAAGCTTTTTGGTGGTAGCCAATCCAAAATTCCCTTAATCTTATCTTGGTCCACACTAACCCCCTTTGAGCTGATCATGTGACCAAGGTACAAGAGTTCAGTCAAGAATGCTCAACACTTCCTCCAAATGTTTATGTACTCCTCTGAAGTCTTGCTAATCAAGATATCATCAATGAATATTAGAACAAACTTTCATAGCTTCTTCTTGAACACCTGATTCATACAAGATTGGAATGTTGCAGGGGCGTTAGTTAAGCCAAAATGCATTAATAAAAAATCATAATGCCCAAAATGACATCTAAAGGTAGTCTTTTCAACGTCCTCCTCTCGAACTCTTATCTGATGATAACCAGATCTCAAATCTATCTTTTAAAAGAAGACTACTCCATGTAGCTCATCAATTCTTGGTATTGGGTATCGATTCTTGATGGTCTTCTTGTTGAGATTTCTATAATCTATGCACATGCACATAGTTCCATCTTTTTTCTTCACTAAAATCATTAATGATGTGAAAGGAATCTTGCTTGGATGAACGTGTCCCATATCCAAGATTTCTTTGATGAATTTTTTAATTTCATCCTTATGCCTCTTGGGATGCTGATATGGAGTGGTGATGACAAGCTTGGCACCTTCCTCCAATTCTATCATGTGTTTAATCCCTCTTTTAGGAGGCCTTCTAAGTGGCATGGCATTGAAAACCTTGCTTCACTTAGTAAGAAAATCTTACACATCAGGATGGTAATCCCTCTTTTCTTCTTGATGAATGTTGTGTTGGAATATGAAGTCAATCTTATTATTATTCCAGCAAGTGACAAATAGTCGACATTGATATCTAGCATTCAAGGTACACGTCTAACACGATCGAAGGCCCACTATACAACCGAAGGTTGTAGTCACAGGGGGCTCTATGGGACTCTCTATTTTTGGACGTTTTTCCAAATATTCGACATGTAGTTGTATGAGTCACATTTTCTACTTTTGGAAAGTTGTGTTCGACAAGGACTTTGCAACTCGAATTTCTTATACTCTATTGAAGTCACGTTTTTGTAACTTTTTAGAAGATTGTTGTAATTGTGAATTTCTTGATAAATATAATTGCCCATGGTTTTTTCTTGATATAATTTTACTAGGTTTTCCACGTAAATATTGTGTTAAAGTTGTGCTTATTATTTTTCTCTATTTTCTACACTATAAATTTTCTTACATGTTTGGAATTATAACACACTTTGTTGCCCAATCCACTTGGTCATGGAAAATCAACCTTTCTATTCACTTGAAAGAGATAATGTGATGGCCTCCATTAGAAATCCCTCTCAACACAAACTTCTTCTCATCTGATTAGAATTTCAACTCTATGGTATGAAGGTTTAATGTGATCTCTCCCAAAGAATGCAACCATTTCGATGCCAAGAGCAACATCCATGTCACCAATACTCACAACATAGAAGTCATCCTTGACTTCATAGTTTCCCAACTGAATACTCATATGAGGTATCTTGTGCAAGTAAGTGTAAAACCATCCACCACCTCACCTTAAAGCCTTTAAATTTTTCAATCTTGAGTCCTCTTTTGGCAACCATACCTTTATCAATAAAATTATGCATGACCCCAAAATCAATGAGTGCAACAACTCGCTTCCCACATAGGACTCCTCTAACTCTGAAAGATTCATTTTTCTGAAAGTTAGAAAGTTGGGCAAGAGTGCCCTCACTCTCCTTATCTTCTTTTGACTCTTCAGATGACTCTCCTTCTTCTTTATCCTCAAAATTAGACTATTGTTCTAATTTTTTGATGCTGATTCATTAGCTGAATAGACCTCTAAATGATGAACTTTGCCTCTTTCAAAGCATTTATGGCCTGGGGTCCATGGCTCCTTGCAAGCGAAGCATAATTTTTTCCTTCTAGTCTCATTATGGAGGTCATCATCCATTCTCAATGAAAACTTCTTGGGTTGATTAAAATCTTTATAAAAATGCTTCATGTCCTTATTTTGGAAGGTGTTGGATTGCAATTTATTTCTTGGGGCTGCAAGCTCCATGCTGATTGCCTTCCTTATCGCCTCTTGGAGAGTTGGTGGGTCAAAATCCTTAACCCATCCCCTCAATGGCTCCATTAGCACTTCAATGAAAGGGACTACCAATATTCTTTTCATGATATTAGGAACCATGACAGAAAGAATTTGAAATTCAACAATGTAGGCATCAATAGAGCTATGTTGTCTCAACTATGCAATCTCTCTAAACCACATCTCATAATCTATCTTGTAAAATATTTCAATGATCTTGTTTGTAAACTCATCATAAGTGTTAATTAGATTATGACCAAGTGTGACCAAGCCATCGTACCACCACTCATGGGAAACTCCATCTAAGTGTAAGGTAGAAAATTTGATGGCATCCACTTCTAGCATTGGTCGTAGGGACATACTATAGAGAGGGGAAGCTTATAATGAACAGTCCAATGAAGAAGCAGTGGTCCAAATATTTTGAATCATAGCAACAACATAAAGGACAAAAGCAATCATAATCTGAGCAATAATCATGAATAAAAGTGATAAACACATGATAAAAGGACAACCCCATGTAAATCACACTAGTGAATGTAGCCTTTCAAGAAAATCAAAATGGTCATGGTTATAGTACATGAGTGATAGTCTTCTAGTAACCAAACACATGTGTGCAAATCAAAAGAGCAGTTTACAAGCTGGAAAGACAATAGTTGATGCAAAATGATGAAGGTTAAGTAAATATATGGTTGTAGGATGAAAATGCAAAGGAATAGAGAGTTTGTGATGATGCCAAGTGGTGGAAATCTTCCCTTAAAGGATTTTGATGAATTGAGAGAGGTTTTGACCATCTCAAGACTCTCTTACATGACCTATCTTCATGCAAAGGGCAGTTTTTGCATTAATGAAAGAGGTTAGATAGTTTGGTGGCCTTTATTATTAGTCAAGGGCATCATGCAAGCATCTAGGAGAGGATTTCAGAGTTGTTAAGGAAAAAGGATGACAAGGTCAACAAATAGATCTTTTCAAGGGTAGTTTGCAAGTATCTAGGGGTAGTTCAAACTTCTTCCAAGGATCGAGGGGCTTCATAATCAACTGTAACACACTTCAAGGAGTGGGAAGAGACCAAATCAAACAAGGAAACTTCTTGGGCGTGCAAAAGAGGTTGGCCTACTTTTAAACATTATAACTTAGTCAAAATCAGTCCATATATGCTCTCCTATACTTGGTATGACCCTTAGGACCCTTAGAATAGTTTTTCAAAGTTCATTCTTGTTTTTGAGCTAAAAATGCAATAACACAACATTGTAACTCATAGCTTTTTTCAGTCACAACACTGAAAAGAATTATTATGTAACACATTTTCAAAGCAAGGATATAGATTTCAGACTTGTATTTTTTGTAAGCAAACCTTTCCATCAATAAAATTTATTGATTTTTGCCTTCTCAACAACTGTTTCATTGTGTGCAAATGAATGATTGATATGCATTTCTGTGTTTTGTGTTTAAATCCTCCAATACATTGTCTCATTCCAGTACCCTTAGGTAGAAATGTATGTCTCATGTAGGTCATAATTTATGTTACTAAAGTTTAAACTCTTTATTTGTGAAAAGACCCGATTTTCCTTCTAAAGGCTGCAAACAATCCAACTTTCTTATGAAATACTTATGTATGAACATGTTGAACACTTGAGTTGTGTAAAAAACAACTAAAAAACTGTGAGGTTGTGTGTCAAACTAATAGTGCAAGTCATTCTAGTTTTGTGAATCACCTTTTTAGTCATTTCAAGTCCATCCTTATGTTTTCCTTCACTCTTTTCTTAGTAGCAATGATAGATAGCTTAGTTTGGGTGATAGAACCAAAGGGAACTAGCCCTCTCTGGAGATTCTTTTCCATCATAGGTGACCCATAGCCTAGGAAAGTTCTCATGTTTCACTAGTAGGTTGAGTTTTCAACTCAGCAATGGTGCACTTCTCAGTGACAATAATCACATGAGAGATAAGGGCTAGGTTTAGGATTTTATTAGGGAAACATCTTTATTTGAATGGATAGGATATGAAGATGTAGTATGAAATGGATGGATGAGATGAAAAGCTAGTTTGACTTTTTGGTAAGTGTCTAGATTCAATGAATTTGAAAAAGGTCTTAGTCATGTGAGAGTGACACTTGTCACATGATGACAAGTTTAGATTGTGATCCATGTGATTGAATCTAATGACTAGGATTAAATGGACAAGAATTGAGGGATGAAATAGAATTAAATATTGTAAGAAAAGGTAATGGGGATTAATTAACCTAAATTAATTAATTTAGTTGGAAGGTTTTGGGATAAGGTTAATGGATAAATTAATTAAATATATAATAAATATTTAATTAATTAATTGGTTAGGACAAGGTAGAATAAAGGTGATGGGTAAATTAATTAAATATATAATAAATATTTATTTAATTAATGGCTAGGAAAGAGTAAAGTCAAGCGTGGTTAGGAATGGATAGATTTAGGTGTCTACAATTTTATTTCACAAGAAATAATACTTTATTAATTTCTTCTTCATTCTAGTTAATTAAAAATATCTCATTTAAAGTATTTTTAGAATTATATATTTAATTTGTTAAACAATAGCAAACTAGTCTCAATCCTAATGTGAAAGTAGCGAAAAATTGTTTGGTTAATATATCTTAGCTAAATCATATTTTTTCTCTTTTACACTCTATATGTATTCTATACTCAAATTTTAATCACATTTTCACACTCAATTTTCAATCACATTTTTCATTTTTATTTTCTCTCCTTACTTTGTGAGCACTGTTTTATATTACACGTAATTTGAGAAAACATCTTATCTACTTATTCTATTCCCAATTTATGCACAATTTTCATAAGTTGTTGTTTTTACTTCAATGATGTAGGCATATTACATATAGGGGATAAAGGTAGCATAATCTTGTTCCAATTGCTCACATTTCTAAATTTCATAAATTTATATCTTTTTTATCATAACTATTTTATTCATCATATTTTAGCATGCTTACTCAATCTTGTATGCATACTTAAGTGGGGTAAATTGTAGAGGAGAAAAGTTCTCATTTCACTCTTACATCTCTATTTTTTAATCAGAATTTATATTTTTAGTGCACATGTTAATGTTCTTAGGGGTGCCTTTTAGAACTAGCTATCTTA
The DNA here is from genome assembly GCA_007258455.2 of Sequoia sempervirens. Taxonomy (NCBI): domain Eukaryota; kingdom Viridiplantae; phylum Streptophyta; class Pinopsida; order Cupressales; family Cupressaceae; genus Sequoia; species Sequoia sempervirens. The sequence goes on along the minus strand of VDFB02326818.1, from coordinate 62,318 downwards.
AGTGACCTTAATTCCTAGAAGGTCTCAAGTTATGTGTCTAGAGTTGTGTATTTAATTGTATCATCATAGTACACTTTTATCATCAATTATTAACATCTTGCATTCACACACTCAATGAAAAATATTTATTCAAAAATCATTCTAAACAAGTATCAAATGACGATGATGTATTAGACAAAATCATCCCACAAGGAAATAATCATAATAGATCCTAAAAATCTTAGGATACTTGGTCTCTAGATTTTGATCATTAATCCAATTTTCTAGATTTCCAATTCTCAATGCTCCACTACAACATCTCAATAATGAAAGTCAAAATTACAACTTGTCTCAATCTCAAGTTACTCAACATTCTCTACTTTCAATTAATCAATCTCAACTCAAATTTAATTTATATTTTAACCATTAAATTAAATTCTAAATTAACATTAAGACACATTGTATTTCTCTACAATACTATTCACTTAATTCTCACTCTAATTACACACGTTTATATAAACTACTTTCAAAATTAAAAATATTTATACACACTTTTTTATAACAAATATTTTTATAAACTAATAATAATATCCTTCATATAATAAAAATATTTTTAAATATAATTACATAATAACTTTTCACATCTAGGGCGGGGGGCCTAGTTGGATTGGCTAATGCATCACATTGTAGGAAAGAGGTCACGAGGTCTACCAGATACACTACAGTTTATAAGGGAGCTACTCGAATCTTGCACTGCAAAAAAAAAAAAACAAAACAAAACAAACTTTAATCAATACTCTATAATCTATCATTAAAAAGTTCTCTCTTATATTCTTAAATCCCACTTCATATAAATGTACTCTATAATCCATCATTTAAAAAAGAGTGATTTTTTTTTATATACTCTATAATCCATCATTAAAAAGAATGAAAGTTCTCTCTTATATTCTTAAATGGCACTTCATATAAATTTGTACATGGAGTTGAGTGGGGCATAGCATTAAAAGGTTTAAGCAGCCTGTTCATTATGGCGAATGATGACAAACTATCATTTTCTTCTTTATGAGAGATTCCAAGGAGTCGTCTCCTTCACTCAACTCAGACTTTCTTTTTTCTTTCTACTTATTCAACTTGAATGCTATTAGATTTTACATTGCAGTCTATGTTACCATCATTTAAACCCTTGGAAATGGACTTATATATTCTCCATTACAGTGAACAGTAGTATTGATATTGGACCAACTTCTCATGTTCAAAGCCTTTAATCAAGGCAGCAACAAATAATTTAGTATATTTCAATGTTATTTGATTGATATAATAAGTTCTTTTGCAGATCTTTGGGCCGGGTTTGAATCATGCCAGCATTAGAATTAATTAAAAAATCAATGTTACTTGATATAACTTTTATTCATTTATATGGTGATTTATAAGAATTTAATAGATTCATTAAGAAATAAATTATAATTTTATAAGTTCATTCAATTTTTAATTTTTTTTATAGGTAAACGTTTTTACTAGAGTTATGAATCAATGAGGTCACAATTAGGGGACCTCATCCCCGACATTCTCTTCACGTCTCCTTCTGTCTCCACCATTCTTCCTGCCACCTTCGAACCACCTTTGTATAAAACTGTTTCATGATTACTCTTTCTTTCCAACTTCTGCTCTTTTGATGCATAAGTTTATTCAATTTAATATTATATAAAATTGGGTATTTTTTGTTATTTATTTGTGAGAATTGTTTGATTTTGAGAAATGAGATTGTTCTTATTGGTTGGGAATTTGGAAAGGATGACAAAGATTTACTTGATAGAGAGTGGGATAACCTTCATGTGTAAGACCTCACTTCTTGTTCCCCTCACACTTTTTCACCATGCAATATTAGAGTTGTCCTTGCTTTTTAATTATAATAACTTTTAAATATATTTATGTTCGATTGGTGACTTGACTACTCTTTTTCTTGTGAAATCATAATCTCATTGTTTTATGTGTATTTGCATTTTTTGGAGTCACATTTTTATGTTGTTTTTAGACTTTGTTGGTTTGATTTTGGGACATGATTTCATGTTAATGTGTTTTTTGAGATAATGACTTCACATTTTAAATTATAGTTTTAATGTATAATATTTTTCATTCACAAAATATATTATACTTATTTAAACATACTTAATTATAACATTATTCTTTAGTCAATTTTTTTTAACTTATCAAGTGATTTTTGATCTATTAAAAAATCCACCAAAATTAAATCTTATGGATTGCAATTCCATGCTCGTATTGTTCTAATTTAAATTTCACACTACAACCACCACAATTTAACCTAAATAAACCATAAATTAAGATTAGTATTAAGTATATCATAGTCTTAAAGTAACTTTACCAAATAAACTAAAATACTTCTTCCCATTCAAATTAATGATTATAAAATAAATTTTACCCTTAATTTTTATTTAGATCTAATATAATGATTGAATTTTAAAACATTTAAAATTTTGATTGGATTTTAAACTAAATTGATCAAACTTGAATATACAAGAATTAAATAAAAATAAAAATGGATAGAGTAGGTTGATAGATTCTTAGTGGGTTTGGATTGTTACTGCTAGAGATTAATTAATTGTTGTGTTGTAGTAAGATGTTAATATGCATGGTTTTTTTCTTTTTATGTGTGCATGTTCAATATGATTGTGCTAGTGTCCAAGTGACATGTTGGTGTCCTCTATATTTATGACAACATCCTTTGTAACTCTTGATGGAAAATTTTAGTCCAATACGAAGAAAAATGAGTGCCTATAATACATTTAGAGATTTGTTTGCCCTAATTCAAAACTAAAATATGAAAATATATTGCAAGAGTAAAATTATTCATAGGTGCAAGTGTAGGTTGTAACAAGAGTTAACTACGATGTGTACTCTTTGTGGATGCCCTAGACCCTTATGGATTGTGTCTATAATGCTCATGGGATACTTTCTTTAGATTCTCTTTTATAAATAAGTCATAAACCTCTATTGATTATCATAGGTGAATTAGATTTTTAGAGTGTGAGAAGTGTAAGTTGCTCATCAAGAAAAGTGAAGTTTGAATTTAGGAAATATGAGCACACACCAATCTATCCATAAGACATTAGCACAACACATTTGCATCCTAAATAATTACAAATTCTAAAAAACATACTAAATATAACATAAATCATAAAATATAAATTTAAAATTGATCCACACTTCTAAAAAGTTAAAAATGATTAAAATTATACTTATCAATAATAATAATAATAAAAATTATATATACACTTCTTGGCTCTAAAATAAATAAGAACAAATCCTTTTAACATCAAACTAGTATCTTTTACAAATTTGATCGTTTTCTTTCATACCCAAATTAGGGGAGAGGTCTTGATAGTAGTGTACCCTAACTTTGCTAGTTCATATGAAAATGCATGTATAATGTTGGCATTGAAAATATACATCCTTGACTAGTCAATGATGTAAAAAAATTAAATCTTTTGTTTCAACATCATTATGACCTGTCAAACTTTTGTCATTATCATACATTTTGTTAAGGTATCATAGAAGACTCAAAAAAAGGTTCAACCAATAGTTTTGCATTAAGTCATGTTTTATTGATGTATCGATGTAACATCACATGATTTGTTGCTTTTTAGATCTAATGAGTATATTTACATAGAAGGCGTGTCCTTATTTGAGAGTGTCGAGAAAAGTTTGTCTGTCGATAGTTGAAAAGCCCCAATAGTCCTTGGTTGACAGTTAACAAATCTTGAAGTCGTTCATCATTTTTCACCATTTTTCGGCTATTTTTCACCGCTTTTTATTGCTTTCCCTGTCACTTACTACTGCTTTCCCCGACGCTTTTGGTTTCCGCTCCTCCAAACTCATCCTCATTGGTATTGACCCTTCATTCCTCCAATTTGGCGAGCTGCAACTTGAAAATATGGTTTTGGCGAGGGTTTTAGAGTATGTTTATTAAAATGAAAATTATGGCCAAGATCCTAATAATGAGCACATTTAGGTTTTAACATTATGACATCCTTTATCCTATGTAGTTAAGTATATATTAACATAATTAATAAATAATGTAAATTTAATATAATAATTTTTTTTAATAAATATATTATTTATTATTATTATATATTATATTCTCTAACAATTTATATATATATATATATATATATATATATAATTTTTATAATTCCTAATTCCTAATTATTATATTCTTATTTAATACAAAATAAAATAAATAATATAATAATAGTAATAATAATAAAAAAATACAAACAACATCATTTTAAAAATATCTACCAATTGACCTCATTTTAATAATTTGGCAGAGGCTTATGTTGTTTGGGCTGAAATATGCTATCTAAAGGATAAAGGCTATACTAAGGTGATGGTGGAAGGAGATTCAAAGTTAATAATTGATTACTTAAATAATAAGGTTGATGCTCCTTGGTAAATAAAAGATATCCTTGGCGATTGTAAAAATATGCTACAATCTTTTCAAAGTTATAAGGTAGGCCATATTTATAGGGAGGGCAATAGGGTTGCCGTTGCAATGGCGAACTTTGGCTTACAATATTTGGTCTGGAAGTACTTGGACTTCACCCATTTACCAAATCGAATTAAGGAAATTATATCTAAGGATAGGTAACTGGGAGATTGGATTAATTCATTATGGGTAAAATTATTGTATTAGATATGAGGAGTTGGCAGTGTTGTCCAGTTGTCATAACCACCACCGTCTTTCTCTTTTGGCTATTGGGAATGCTGAAAAGAGTAGAGGGGAGGTACATCATTAAAAGGTGTACGTTAAATCTAAAATATTTAAACAGAAATAAAATGAAAGGAAAAACTTATTTGGAAACCTTGTGTGATAAGGAGAAAGAAATAATGGTGATCATTGAGATTATTGCTCATATCTCTAAAAATCTGGTGATTGATATGAGAAAAGACATTTCAACATGTGTTAGCATTGATGTGAAGGTGGGCATTAAAAAAGAGTAATCATAATTTGTAAAGGTGGTGGAGCTATCATTTCATTTAATGACACTTCAAAAATATGAGACTAGGAGTTGTACAGGTAAAAACACAAACCTGTGTCACACTTTATAAAGGGATCGACCAATAGCAATTTTTTTTTGAATTTTGACCATATAAAAGCGGTCTTTATGTTTTGAATTTCAAAATGGTGTAAACTAATGAAATGTAGAACTTTTGATGAAGTTTATTCTTGTAATTTTTCAATTTAAAAAAAAATTGTTTTCATTATGTTTTTATCAATTTAAGGAAAATTTTTGGAATGCTGAAAATTTCATAAAAGAGTAACTTCACGGGTCGTCAAGAAACAAATTGAAAAAAACTTCATTTCTCCCTAATTTTTTTCTCCAAATAGGTAACTTCAATATCTTGTGAATGGAAAAAAATCAAATTTTGATGTATATTTTTCTCGTAATAACGTTTTAAAGTCAAACTTGTCAAAATTTGACAATTTTCACGGGCCGTCAACTATTGTCAATTTTTTTAATCATTGAAAAAAAACAAATTATACGCTTTTGAAGAAGACTCTCTCCTCTTGTGCCCCATATAATTTTTTAAATTTTTTAATATGTTTTACTATTTTTTAATTTCTAATCAACCTATTTTTTAATTTTAACAACCTACTTGCATTATTTTAAAAATAAAATATATTAAAACTAACCAAAATATTAAAAAAAATATATATTTGGATCACCACTCCGAGCTCTACAAAAGGGTATTTTTCTTTTTTGTAGAAAAAATCACTCTGACTGGAGAAATACTCTGCTAAATTTGAATGTTTCAAAAAATTCTAAAAAAGGGTGAGTTGGTTACCAAGTAGGATGCCAACTAGACATGCTCAGTTGAGTATGTTTTAGTCGAGCATGTTTTGGCTGAGACATACTCGGCCAAAAATTGCTTGATATTTTCAAGCTATATATACCAAATACGCTCACTATTTTCATGTTTTTGGCCAGACATATTCGGCCAAGTGACTTTCGACCGAAATCTCTTCGGCCAAAAAGGTACCCACCACATCAATGCCGCATGGTTTCGGCCGAAAGCCACTTGGCCGAATATCTTCCGGCCGAAAATAGTTCGCTCGGAACTATTTATTTGGCCGAAAGTGTGATACATTAGTGTGCTTTTACCCTTAGGAAAATAGATTATTTTAAACACATCGCCAGAAGGTTCGAACTGTTGGCTACACAAATGAAAAAAAACCAAGTCTTTATCAAAATAGAGATTTTTGAATTGTCTGTTGCGTCTGTGTTGAACAAGGAAGGCCAAAGAGCCAAGTATTTTCTCCTTCCTAAACTAAAGATAACATCATGGTGGCCCGAGGAAGAGGATGAAACTGAGTTAATATGACTCCCTGAAAAGGAATGTGGAGCTGTGGGGCTTGTTTAAGCAAGCTGGGTTCACTTCGTATTTTGCTTCCATGGAAGGTTATAGCAAACAACTCAATTATAAGTTCGTGAATGCTTGGAAAGATGGTGACGCGAATGCTTGTAAAGATGGTGAAGTTGAATTGAGTGGTATTTGTTTCATAGTTGATGCAAAGCTACGGGTCTAGCGTATGAGGGAAAGAAGATTGCAAAGGTAAGTATTGGGATCTATCAAACTTATATTGATAAGTTTTTTGAAGATAAAGAAAAATCCCAATGTTTTTAGAATGGTTACTCTGGGGAATTGCTTCCGCCCCCTTACCATAATGTTTGATTCTTTGTTATGAAGTATTTTACGTTGGAAGGTCATTTTTAGTGTGTCCATGACTATCATTTTCCTATTTTGAATCATATTAGGCACTAGGAAAAAATAAATCTACCCTTTTTCCTCCTCTCTTCCCTGAAACAAAGTCTTACCAACGGTGCTAACCCTCCTTTACACCAAGGCTTGATTCATGCCATTTGCAAATATGTCCTTTCTACCACCCCATGGAGAAATGTATTCCACAATTTGATTGAGAACCCTAATCCTAAGAGCTCTGTGAAAATTGAATTAATTGAGAGCCAACCCCACTCCTTGACCAAAAAACCTATGAATACATCTAATATTGAGGACCCTACTTGGTCAAATCTTCTTAAGATAACCATAGAAAAAAGAAAGGCCACCCCCTTCTTTCCTATTACAAATAATAAAAGGAAACTATTGATCTGTGAGTTGGGCGCTAAGCCTAACACAATAACCATACCAGATGACAATGATAACAACCATGAATGCGGGTCTACAACCTCAGTGGGTCGAAGATCCACTTGCCTTGCTCTGGTTATGTCTAAGGGGTCAGACAACAGTAAAAAATCCAAAAGTTCAGAGGAGAAGAGTTTAGAAGAGGATAAAAAGGGGAAGAAGGTTGTTGGGGAGGAAAAAAATTCCTCCTCTGAAGAGTGTGTTCTAGATAGCTTGGGTGGTGTTGAATCTCTAGAGGAAGAGGAGTCGGGGTTAGAGGAGGAGGATGGCTTGAGTTAGGAAGAGGAGGGTATCAATCAACAGGACGAGGTGCAAGATGTTGAGGAGGAAACTGAATTGAATGAGGATAAAGGAATGACCACAATGGAACCAGAGAGCTCGAAGGATTATCAAATGGGCTTGGAATTAACTAGAGTGCAAAGGCTCGAGGAAAGATTGGTGATCCTGGAGAAGATGGTTCAGAATGAGGACAATGCTAGCAGGTTTCAGGGTCTCAAGTAAGTTGTGTGGAACATGTGTAGGGTTGTGGATGCAGTTATGAAAAAAGTTGTTATGGCGACCATCTCAGGATAAGGAAAAATCAAGAAACAACAAAGGAAGAAGGAATATAAGGATGAAGTTGATTTGTCAGGAGAGATGGAGGTCAAAAATAGCGTTGAAGATTCTGTTGAGGACCTAATAAAGGCGTGGAGCCTAATTGAGGAGGCCTAGTCCTCGACTTTAGATTTTCTTGCTTTTTGTTGCGTGTTGTGTTGATGTCTTTTTGTTCTATTAAGTGGTTTTAAGTGGTAATGGCCTTATGTGCCAGAACTGTATTAAGTTAATTTCTATTTAGAACTTTAATTACTTACTGGGCACTCATTATAGGTTATGCTTATATAACCTTCTTTTGTGGATGGTTGATAGTATGGAATGGTTATATTATTATTGGACTCATGATAAATATATAATGTTTGATGCAACTGGTATAGGGTAATGTGGTTTTTGGTTGGTTGGGTTGTGGGGTAGTGATTCTCTTCCTGTTCTACTTCCTCAATTTATTGTTTTGTCCAGTGGTTGTTTGCTGGACAGATGTACTACTTTTGTTCGGGACCAGGGCCCTTTCCCTACTTAATCAATCAAAAACATTATGATATCCTTTATCCTACTTAGTTAAGTATATATTAGCATAAGTAATAAAAAATGTAAATTTAATATAATAAAAAACATTATAAATATATAATTATATTATTTATTATTATTATTATTATTATTATTATTATATTCTCTAACAAAATTATTATATATATATATCATTTTTATATTTACTAGTTAATAATTATTATATTCTTATTTAATACAAAATAAAATAAATAATATAATATAATTAATAATTATATTATTATTTATTATTATTATTTTTGATAGTTAAATAGCTACTATATGGGGCAACACCCTATATTGCTTTGAGAAAAAAGATTACATGTAGTTTCATTGAAAATGGTCTTCACAAACTAGACTCTTACCCCTGATATGACTACAACAGACCTGTCCTAATTGCCATCTATCCAAAATTTCTAGGGCAAGTTGCAAAAGGCCTAGAATGATTACATTTTTTATAAACTGGGACTAACTCAAGACGGGAATGACATCAAAAAATCCTGGTATGATTCACAAGAAAATACCACCGGGACTGACTCCTTAACCCCTACTATCATTTAAACAAATTTCAAACATTTACTTGACAAGATAATAGACAAACACTAGACCCGCTAGCCTTATTCAACACTATCTTCTTCCGAGTCATACCTTTTATGCCAGGCTTTGAAATTGACAGTCACAGGGCACTCCGGGCCGCAATTGGCATGTGTTGGGCTCTTGGCCTTTTGCTTAGGATCCCTCCCATCATTTTGGCACCACTCTTCCCTCAGCCCTAGCTTCCAGTCCTCGTCATCTCCAACCATGATCTCATTCACCAACTCTTCATCTTCCACATAGCCCAGGGCCCAGTCGCATGGTGTGTTAGTGACTATCTTCGTAGCACGAAGCAAGAAGAAAATATTGCACTCACGAACATCCCAGAGCTTCTCAAAGGCTTTAGGCTCGATGGTTCTAATCAAAGGAAATTTCATCACCTCCCAGCCATACATACGACTCATGTAGTAATTTTGTGGCATTGGTATCTGCTTTCTCTCGTCAACATTGTCTAGGGCCACATCGATGTCTTCTAGCCACGCATGGCCAAAAACCATATGTGTGAGCTTTTTGGCACCCTCCTTTGACACCCCCATATGCAAAAGGACTGCCAAAAACATGGCAGGAATATCTGAATTGGACCTAGACCTGTGGTAGGCCTTCAAAAATTCAATACCTAGGACTCTCTTTGTGGCCCAGAGGATTACTAGGTGTGGAGAGGAAAGCAACCCTACAACCCTTTGTCTGTGATCGCCCCTTTGAAGGCCTACTGTTGCTTATTCATGCTGAGTGATAGCAGTGTCTCCATTTTATGCTACCTGCGAATGACTTTCAACTGCTAACAATTCACGTCGCCCACACTCCACCTATCGCTTTTTCTTTTTGCAAATGTTAGAAAATTTCTCGAGAGATTTCGTTTGGGCTGTTAGAATTAAACTATTATGGGATTTAATTCCAAAGCCTGTCAGAGCCATTATTGCAAGTCATGTCTGCTTGCCACCAGCTTGTTACAAATGAGTAATTTTTATGGATGTCATGCCAATCCCAACTCATCTTTGTCAATGTGGCTTTAACGAATGACCGTCCCCACAATTCTCACTCATTTGGGTCTTTTCACTCCAATTCAATCCTACTGGCGGCTGGCAAGAACGAGCTCATCTCCCATTTCCCGATAGGCCCACGTTGGATGCCATCGTGCCATCTTTCACAACCTTCCTTGCTAGCTTTTCCGCCCCTATGGGGCCCACATGTACACACACCTTTCTTTGGTTCCGTGCCAACTCACCTGGAATGTTTCCCACTCAACACTTTGGTAGGTCTGATTCTTTGCCACCTCTTGCACCCATGTAGGATAGGACGTGGAGTGTTTGCTGACCATCATGCTCTTCGATTAATTGCCTAGTTTTTTTAATTGAAATCCCTTCCTTAAGGCCCTTGGCATTTTCTTCATTGATTTTTTCCTACAACTTCTTTCACCAAGTTGTTTTCTCTTTGATTTCCTTCTCTGTAAATGTGGGATACCTTGAATTCCTCAAACCTTCCCAGAAGTTGTGATATTGGTTGAAGCCAATGGTTCAATTTCTAATTGGGAGTTTTTTTCTGTCTTATCGAGTTGAAAGTGATGAGCGAGTCTCCTTCAAGTTGTATTCTCTTTGCATCTATGGCTATTCCCATTTGAATTCCCAAAAGAGCTGCTTGGAACTCCGCCTCATTATTTGTGCAGATTCATAGTGGTTTGGATTTCTCTGCTATTGTCTCCCCCATCTCATTTCTGGCCACACAACCAACACCTCCTGGGCTTGGGTTGCCTTGAGCCACCCCATCGAACTTGATCTTGATCCAGCCTTTTTCCAGGGGTTCCCATCTGACTTCCTTTCTCTTTTATTGTGACATACTTTGGCTTGTGCCTGTTATTTTAGGTATGTTTAGTCCCTTGAAAGCTTGTTTCATTTGGTCATCCCAATTTGTGTAAGTGCTTTGCTTCCCTGTGTTTGATTTTACTACTTCATTCACTGTTTCAATGATCATTCCTTCTATTTTTCACACAACCTTTTTGGCATCATTTCCTTATTTTGGAAGATCCTTCTGTTGCGTTCCTTCCAAATTTCCCATATGATTATTGACAGGCCTATAGGCCAGATGTTGTCAAATACTGCTTTTCTTCTTGGATGGGGCCACATATTAAACCATGCCAATAAGCAGTTTGGCAGGGGGCTTTGCAAACTTAGTTTCCCCATGAAATGCTTCCAACAATGCTCTGAGTATGGATAGTTCAACAACAAATGGTTTGTATCTTCGTTGTTGTTTTTGCACAAAATGCATCTCCCAGGGCCCTGGATTCCATAGGTGGCTAATCTATCCTCTATTAGGATCCTTTTTTGAATTGCCAACCAAGCAAATACCCCTGCTTTTGGTAGGAAGTTCCTCCCCCATAACAGTTTACTTGGCCAATTTTCTCTTACCTCTTGCTTGTTCCTTGATTTTATAGCCAAGCTTGACTACATATGCTCTTGTCGACGAGCCACACCATCTAATGGTGTCTTCCTGGTTAGAAGGAAAAAAATTCCTTTCCTTTAAGATTGCAACAAGGGCCTCCTTCTAGTTTTGTGGGGCTTCTATATTTTGCAAGGAATTCCATTCCCATACTTGCACACCCTCCCTCTCTATCATCCTTCCATAGTTGCATACCTTCTCTCCCCAAGTTCTTGTAGTTTCTTCTCTGATTAGATCCAGGTTGGGTAGTGTTGCCAAAGCTTTTTTTCCATTCCATGAATCCTTCCAGAAAGATGTTGATTTTCCATTTCTTATCTCCCATGTCACATGCTTTGAGATTATATCCCTGCATTCCATCAAATAGTTCCAGATGGCTGAGCCTCTAGGAGGATTCTCAGTTGTGATAATTTGGATTGGGGAGTCTGAGTCCAAATATTTTCTTCTTAGAATCCTGGCCCAACATTGCTCTCCTCTTGCATACATGTCCCAAACCAATTTTTCACCCACTGCCATGTTCATCAGTCTTAGTTGCTTAATACCCACTCCTCCGGCCTCTTTGGGTGAGCAAACTTTTTCCCATGCCACTAGGGGGAAATTTTTGTTGATATCCTATACCACTCCAAAAGAAATTTCTAAATATTCGGTTGAGCTTCTCCTCAATTGTTGTTGGGATCTTTAGGCATGCCATTGAGTATATCGGAATGGCTGATAACACTTCCTTCACTATCATCAATCTACCAACCGATGATAACCATTTCCCTTTCCATGTCCCCATTTTATTCTTGTAGTTGTTTATTAGCCCTTCCCAATAACATTTTTTGTTGATACCCACAAATAGTGGAGTACCCAAGAATTTCCCTGGGAAATTTGCCACTCTCAGGCCCAAAATTCTTGTCAGGTCTCTATGAAGGCTCGGTTGTGTATTGAGAAAGAAAACCTTTGATTTATGCCACTTTATACTTTTCCCTGATGCCTGGCAATACTCATCCAAGAAGGTTTTTATGGTTCTTGCTTCTCTTCTACTTGCCATTCCAAATAGAGTTGTATCATCAGCAAACTGCTGGTGCATTGTATTCTCAACACCATTAGCTACTTGCACACCTTTCCATTTTCCTTCTTGTCTTAGATTTGTTATTCTCCTTCCCATTACTTCCATCATGATGATTAACAGGAAAGGGGATAGGGGATCCCCCTGCCTAATCCCTCTCGTGGATGTAAAGAATCCCTGAGCTATCCCATTTACCAACACCTAGAATTTTGTAGTGGAGATGCAACTTTTCACCTAGTTTACCCATTCCTCTTGAAATCTAAATTTCCTGAGTACCTCCAATAAGAACGCTCTGTCCACCAAATCATATGATTTAAGTATATCCAACTTGAGGATCATATACAACTCTCTTTCCTTTTTGGCTGAATGCAAGGTTTCATGAGTTGTTATTATGCCTTCAACAATTGATCTACTCGGAGCAAACCCACTATGTTCCTCCGAGATTATGTGCCCTAATACTCCCTTCAATCTATTTGATATTATTTTCGTAATTACTTTGTACATTGTGTTGCATAAGGCAATTGGTCTGAAATCCCCCATCTTTTCTGGATCCTTTTTCTTAGGGATCAATGCCAAAAATGTGCGGTTTGTTGCTCCCAACATGGTCATCTTCTTTCTTGACTCTTCTACTGCCAAGTATAGGTCCTCCCCCACTATTTCCCAAAACTTCTAAAAGAAGCATGCATGAAACCCATCTGATCTTGGGGACTTGTTTGGGTTCAGTTGAAAAGTCGCCTTTCTCACCTCCTCTTTGCTTATTTTCTTATATAACATTTTATTTTGTTCTTCTCCTATAATCCTTGGAATTGTTGCTAACAATTTGTTTCTGACTTCCTCATTATTTCTAGTTGGTCTATTTAGAATTGCTTGGTAGAAATTCACTGCCTCTTCATTGACTTCATCCAACGATTGTGTTATTAAGCCATCTTCTCTTGTTATGGATGTTATTCTATTCATGCTTCTGCTGGTTATTTCCATTCTATGGAAATACTTCGTATTTCTATCACCTTCTTTGAGCCAAGTCTCCCTTGATTTTTGTTTCTAGAAGCATTCTTCTCTTTTCAGGATCTCTACCAGTTCTTTTTTCAGGGCCTTTTCCATTTCAAAATCCACCACATCCATTCCTTCTTCTATAATATATTCGTTGAGTGTGCTTATTTCTTTTTCCACCCTTTCTTTTTCTTGGAAGATGTTTTTGAAGTGTTCTCTATTCCATTCTTTGAGTTTATTTTTCACATGATTAAGTTTTCTATTCAATTTGTACAAACATGAGTGATTTCCTATTTGTAATTCCTGCCACCATTCCTTAATCAAATTAACGAGCTTATCATATTTGCTCCACATTTTCTCAAACTTGAATGGGCAGCCCATTGGGTGGCATCTGGCTAGATTTGTAGCTGCACTGGGAAATGGTTCGATCCCACATAGGGCATAATAGTGGCTTCATGTGTTTGGTTTATTCTTCCCCAATCCCTAAACATGAAAAATCTATCTAGCCTTTCAAATATGTTTGTAAATCCTTTCCTCCTATTTGTCCAAGTAAAGGTATCATTTCTTGTTGCTATGTCTAGTAGGTGGTTGTTGTCCACAAATTCCTGAAAGTCTTGTTGGACTCTTGTGATTCTTCCTATCCCACCTCTCTTTTCTTCACAATTTAGGGTTGCATTGAAGTCTCCTGCTATGATTCCTTTTTCTCCCTTGAGATTCATTATGGCCTGAGAGATTTGCTGCCAAACTGTTCTCTTCTCTCCTATCTGAGTAGGGCCATATGTGTTGATTAATGTGAATTGCTCATTTTTTTGTAACATTTTACATTTTATTGCTATCCAATTCATGTTCTCCTCCATCAGTTCACCTGTTACTGAGAGTGGATTCTATATAACTCCTAGACCTCCTGAGGCCCCTTCTGCCCCTAAAAATCATCCTTCCCATTGCCTCCACCACTTCATTCTATTCTTGATTTCTTCTGTGTCCCACTTTGTTTCTTGTAGTATGAATATGCCTGCTTTGGATTAGTCAATTTGGCGATTGACCAGATGCCATTTGTTAGGGGTGTTTAAGCCCCTAACATTCCATAGTTATGTTTGGCCAGCTCCATTTGTTGTTATTCCCAGTTTAGCTTTGTTGGTTTTGGGACCTCTCTTACCCTTTCCTTTATGTTTGGATTTTTTAGCTTAGATTGAGTTTGTTCTAAAGTTCTTTCCTCCTGCTCTTCCTCATCTGTTTCCCAATCTCCATCTATTTGATTATCTGACAGATGAGTTCCTTCTCCCCCCTTCTCCTAATGAGGTTTTTGGGCTTCATTTTCTTCTTTTCCATCTGCTTGCTTTTCCCCTTCCTCTGCTTCCCATGCTTCTTCCTCTTGTGCTTCCCTATCCTCTTGACTTGTGTTAAGGTCCATTCTCTTGTTCGTGACTTCCCCTATTTGTGTGGTTATGAATTTTTCCAAATCTTTGGTGTGTTTTAGGAGTGTACTCAAATCCTCTTTCTCCTGCAGAGTTACCCCTTCATCATTCGACATTCTTTGGCTTGGGATTATAGTTTTTGCCCATTCATTTCCTTCTAGCTTCCTCTTTTTGGATTTCTTCCCATTTGTTTGCTTCAGGCCTTCATCCCTTAGGGAAATTTTGTTTCCATTGTCTCCGACTTTCTCTATTGAGTTACTTGTTATTTCTTGCTTACTACCCATGGGGTTTTCCTCTTCCATTGTGCTAGAACCTCCTACCTTTATTCCTCCCTGAAAAGGTACTTCCCTATCTTATTGCCTTCACTCTTTACCACCTTCTGAATCCAACTACCAAAATCTGATAGGATCTCCAAACTTTTATATACCCCTACTCCTTCATCTATTTCTACTAGAATATTTGTCTCTGCACCTTTCTTCTAGTTTACAAAATTTTCATTTATTCCCAGGAAGACCCCAGAGTATCCCCAATTTTGGTCATGGCCTCCACACTCTGAAATTGGTAATGCCATGGGTTGAAATTGGGTTCCCAAATTTTACAATGGAAGTTGTAACCTTTGAAGAAAAAGGGTTTACCATATACTATTTTTTGTTTCAACTCCCAGTCTATGCATTCTATCAGATAAAAGGCATTGGGGAGAGGTTTTATGCTTACCTGGTCTTTGAAGTCTTGCTGCCACCAGTTCATGATTTCTTCTTTCGGATCTCCTGGCCCACACCATTTCGCAAAGAGGGCTCGATCTCACAATCTCTCCACTCTTCCTTTGATGATTTCTATCGGCATTGAGAAGAGCTTGCTACCCCATGGTTTAGTGCTTGCTTCTGTTCCTCTTTCTTCTCCTCTCTTCCCTCCATTTTCCCTCCATTCCTCCAGTTGTGCTAAGGGTTGTAACAGTTATGTCTTCTTGGAGGTCTCCTCTTGTTCCAGTGGGCTCCAAATTGCGAGGATCGATCCCAACGCACATTTTCTCCTCTTGGGCGATTTCCTTGGTAACTCGACTTGTTGTTGTCGTTGCTTCCTCTTTGCCAAGATTCTTCCTTCCTGGGACTGCCGCTTCAAATGGTTCTCCTGTCCTCTTTGACTCCCCATTGCCTCGTCGCTGGTGCCCTACGGTTTTTATTTTACCCGAATTGCCCACTCCTGAAATTGCCATAGTTTTCATTTTCCTTCTGATTCCATCTGCAGGGATTTTGTTTACCCCATCTTCCCTCCTGCTAGCCACCATGGAATCCATCTTTCCCTATGTTTATGTATCATTTTTTCCCTTGCTCTTCCTCCCATTTCTGGATCCTTGGGTCGCATTTGTCAATCCATCTTCCATTCGAGAAAACCCATTGTGGGATATGGTTTATCTCCTTCTCCTTTACTGCCTCTACTCCTTCTCTTCCCAAGACCCTTTCCTCAGGCTCGTCACCCCACTGCCATCTATCCTGGCCGCCTGCGTCCTGTCGATCCCAGACTCATGCGGAATTTCACTCCAATGCACCAAATTGCGCCATTTTAAAAATACAAGGATTCTTATTGTAATATTAAAAACTTAATTTTTGTTTATTATTATTATATATTATATTCTCTAACAAAATTATTATATATATATATATCATTTTTATAATTACTAACTAATAATTATTACATTCTTATTTAATATAAAATAAAATAAATAATATAATAATAGTAATAATAATAATAATAAAATATAAACAATATCATTTTAAAAATATCTACCAATTGACCTCATGTACTACACAAATGTATGCAAAAAATAAACCACATTTTTCTCTAATTGACCTTCCACACCTCTTTGGCGTACCCATTGCATACCAGGGTGCGATTACTAGTTTATTCAATTATTACCATTGAGTGTTCAACTATTGAGCCTTCTCTCACAACTAATAGTACAATTATTCAAAAATATCAGGATTTCAATGTGCAAGTACTATCACACCTATTGGTGCATGCTTAACTATTGGACCCTCTCCCCTATTTAGGTGGGAAACTAACTTTATTTAAGGTTGATTTATTCCTCTAAAAGCCATGTGTTTGTATATGCTTATAAGATGATATTATAGTGTATATATAATAAATAAAGCATATGAGCCCCTCTTTACATTTTGGGTTCACTTTTACATTTCTCCTCTTATCACTTTACAATTTTAAAGTTAAAAATAAAATAGGGGAGATAATCCAATAGTTGAGTGGGTACCAATAGTTGTGATAGTACTTGTACATTTAAAGTCTGAAATATTTTGAATAGTATAGTGCTACTGATTGTGAGAGATGACTCAATAATTCAACACCCAATATTAATAGTTGAATAAAATGTACTCATTAGATCCAAAACAAAAAATAAATCATGTGATGTCACATTGGTAAACCAACAAAATAGGACTTGATAGCAACTATTGGTCGAACCTTTTTTGGGTCTATTATGATAACTCAACAAAAAGCATGCTAATGACATAAATCTGATAGGTCATAATGATGGTGAAATAAAAGATTTAAATTCTTCACATCCCTAGCTACTGAATGATATATTTTTTTAGTGTCAATGTCATACATTTGTTGCCATATCAATTGGTAAAGATAGATTGCACCACTATCAGGATCTCTCCCCTAATGAAAAATAATATTTTTTTTGTTAGTAAGTTCTTATTATTAACTTTTAATCAAAAAAACTTTATATGAAAAGGGATGTTGTGAGTGGAATATAATAAAAATCATCAAATTATGTTATTTCCTTAAAATATTGATATATAGGTTTAAGAAAATAAAATGAAGGAATTAAATTTAAATATTATGAGTTGAGATTGTAAATGGAACAAAAGGGTTAAAATGTTTTAATTTTGGTTTTGTTAATTTCAATTAGGTGATGATGAGTTATTAACTTTTATAACGTAGTCAATTCAATGTCTTAAATCTAATATTGAATCAATATTATCAATATTATTTTTTATATTTGATAAACCTACTTAGAACTTCTATTATGCTTCTAAACTAAGTTGCACCTATGATTTGGTATTGGAACACTTTTCTCTCATCTGTATGAATGCTTTGTTCCTCTACTTTGCAGTGCTTGTGCACTTACAAGAATGAATGCTTTAAAATTGAGTGATGTTGAGAAGTACCTTAGGGAATTCTTGGTGTGCATAGAGAATATTTAGCACTTCCTTGATAACTAGTCGGTCCTAATTATTAATGACCAAATTTGGATGATAGGCCAAGTAAATATGTAAAGAGTCTGGATGATAAATCAATGTGTAGAATTCATTGATGCAATGTTGATGCAAGCTATGAGTCTCTATTTGACATGATACAAATGAGATTCAATGAGATTATCCTATAAAATCTAATAACCTAAGATTACATCCTCAAATACAAGATTCCATGAACTGTTTTGTCATTCAAGCTAATGGACAACAATCATTATTTTTTGAAAAGTTAAGCTAAGGTGATTGGGAATTTGAATTTGAATGCAAGGATTGGGCCATGAGTGCATTCCTATTTAGGGGATATAGTCATGTCCATGGTCTAGTCCAAGGTACAAGAATGACTACAAAGAGGACTAGTCTAGATCATTTGGGGCTAGAAAATGATGATTGGTTGACTAGGTTGTAGGTTGGGGTCGACTTACACTTAAAATATACCAATTTAAGCATTAAAACATTGTAAATATGACATGATCAAAAGTGAATTTAAAATAAAAAAATAGCAAAAAAATCAAGCATTTTATCCCTTACAATTGATAATTTAACTTTATGTAACTAAATTTGACAATAATAATACAAATAAGCTTAGTAGCATTCACCTCTCAACAAAACTTAAATTTTCAGCAACGAGTCTATACCATAAACTATCATGACTATCGTCCTCTTATTTAAATTCATGACATGTTTGTAAATGAACAAATTGTTTATTGATTGTTTTTATTTCAATAGATAGAATGGGGTACTTTTTTGTAGTTTGAATGATTGGTATGGTTGTTTAAATACTATAATATGATGTGGAGTGGTTGACACTTCTATTCTCTAAATGTACTTTGATTAAAGAGATAATTATAATATCTTTTCTCTGAATTTATATTTTTATTCATAAACATTAAAAAAAAACTCTTTAAATAAAAAACCTTAAATATATCCACTTATTCTTAAGTACTATTTGAGCATGTATTACTATTAATAGTCATTTTCATCATTGATCATATCTCTAATAATTCAGCTCAAAGGTTCCCTTATCATCATTGTCACCATCATGACATGTATTAGATATGAAGCCAAAGTTTGACATATTCAGGCCAAATCAAAGGCATGAATGATGGGAAGAAGGTAAAGAGTAGAAGAGGAAAAGTATAACAAACGCATCTTCAAAACATCTGATTGGCGAGCACACAATTGTTAAGTTCAATGTTTTCATGTGCTTTTGTAGGCGAACATCTTATCAAACTTTCTCAATTAGCATTTATACTTATTTTTTACACTGTAATTCAAGGAGAGTGAATGGAATCCCCGTACATACAACTCAATCTCAAAAAGAAAAATAAACAAATACTGAGTCCCGAGGGCAGAGTATGAGCCAGTGGTAGAACCGTATACAACCCCACAACCTCATAAATTGGTGAGCGACAAGTGACATTACTCCTAACACATGCATACTGTACCTGTACCTCAATAAAACAAAACAAAACGAAAAGCATTCAGGTCCCCGCTTCCCAAAGTCAAATGTACAACAAAAATGGATCTTAACTTCACCCCCATACGATTTTGCAAAACTAGGTAGATGCATTATGACATTGCAATGGTCAATTCATTGAAGAGTTAAATTGTTTCAAGAGGAGTTGATAAATGAATAAGTTACTTGATTAAAATATATAGGAGAAGAAACAAAATCAGTAGAGTTAGAACAGGAAGTAGTTTAGTGGGGTGGGCGGCTGTTGTGATGAAGACGGTTTCCGATTTCATAATTTCATTTCGTGGGTCCCATAAACTGACTGATCTATAGATGTAATTAAAACCATCCATTCATTCAATCTTGTTAAGCCATGCACTCTGTGTTTACAGTATTAGAAGTTGCGTGATCTTAAAACTGTTTTCTTGTGGCTTATAATTTAGGGCATTTTACCATTACAGTAAACATCAGGGAATCTCATTTATGAAATAATATTTCGAGAAAATATGTCCTTGAGAAAGTGATGGTGAACGTTTGTCAATAAAAGCATGGCAATCATTTGTTTATTTATTCCAAAGTGAAAAGCTCTGACACGGGTGCAGAGTGGAGGTGGCAAAAATGTATTGGAAGTTTGGAACAATGTGAAAGAAATATGGGTTTGGCCTTTAACTGTCAAACAAGTTATGCTCAAGTCAGGTTACCACGCGATAATTTTTGTGTAAGCAACAACAGAAATCAAAACGAGATTTGGCATTTCGTCGGTGATGAAGACAAGAGTATCTAATAGAATTGACGGCTGAGGCTTGCATTGATTTTTGTATTCTGGATGTACCAGAGCTGGATAGAATAGCGGGAACCAATCATTCATGCTTTTATTATAAATCGGTTTGTACGGGAATTATGAAAACAATGCACTTGGCTTATAACTGTGAACAGTGGCCTCAGTGAGACTTGTGTTGGAACTCATGCAGTTGGGTTCACCTTAGAATTGTTAGTTTCACCTTCTTTGCTTCCAAAGGCAATTGTTTTGGCATTCAGCTTTTGATTAGATAAAAGCTGCTGCTTTGGTATTGCTATTTTTTGCAGTGTGCCAATTGGGTTTGGCCAGAGGTAGCTACTAAGTGCCTCTGACAATGGTGGGCAGAAGGAAATTGGGATGCATAAGGTATTTATATCTTTCATTAAGATTCATAATGATAGCTGTGACAGTGGATGCAGTTAATCTGACAAGAAGCCACGGTAAGAAGTCTGCTGTTTCTTCGCCGGTTGACCTGTTTGTAGGTCTGACTGTCGTTCAGGATGCAGTTACTAAAGGAGCTGGTGAGTATATATCGTATGTTCATTAAAAATATGCTTATATATGGGTTAGTTCAACTTGAAACAATCTTCAGGTGGTTTAAGAACTGCAATCTGTTTGTCTGTGTTCGTTGATCTTTGAGTCAATTTGAATTGACTGTATATAGATCGATATGATATAATATGCAATAATTATAGAAAGTGGTCACTGGTATGCGGGGGCGATTGTTGTCTCTGTATATTGTTTTGCTCACATTTCAAATGAATAGGCTTTCATAGGAAGGATGAATGTGTTGAGAGAGAACTATCTAACTTTGATCCCTGTTTCCATATCAAATCAACCTGTATTCACACTCCCTTTGCCCATGTTACACGTGGCTATCCCGTGCTAGATCTAAGTGCCATTACCAACGCTACTGTTTCACGTTTCCTATTCGTGAGAATCTGAAATTTGTATAATCATTGTATTATCCATATACCCGATGAAATTGGCATGTTGTATGTTAGACACATGAACTTGTGAAAGAAGTTCAATTTTTGTAGATATGATCAATATCAGTCACTTTCATTTTTCTGTGTTTCTGGAGTGACCCTAATATAGCTAGCCCTCCTGATAACTAATCCTGGCAAAGATACCACTCACCTGTAGTTCTGTTGAAGAAAATGAGCCACACGTGAATTGCAATAAGGAGCCTACCAAAAAGCCCTGTCTTAAAGAGGTCCAGCAGCTCAATAATAGAGCACCCAAGTATGCCTCAGGTTCAAGATGTAGCTGGTCCATGAAAAATAACATGTCATCAGAGCCAGGCTAGGAGCCCTGAGCACCAAATAAAGGGGGCTGCTGGAGAAAATGAACCACTCCAAAACAGTAATAAAGAACCTATTAAAAACCTTGGTCACAAAGAGGGCCAGTGGTTCAATAGTAGAGAACTCAATAATATGAAAATGGAAGGTCATAGATTCAACTCCTAGCTGGTTCATGAATAATAACAGGCTCTGGTAAATCATTGTATATGTATCTCCACTTTACACATCTATTGACAACGTGCATCCAATAAGGTTAGCCTATTCCTTTCAGAGTATCAATCCCAAAAATTTTGCATTCCTATTGCTCCGTGTCTGACTTTCTGTACCAGTACACTTAATATAGCTGTGTACACCACTAACAGACATGGTTACTAATCAAAGGGAAACTTCAATGCTAGGGACAGCCACATCCATGTCAAATCTAGACAATACCCTTGGTCATGATCAATCACAGTTCACACTCCTATAAGAGTTTCCTTGAATGGTCTAGATTCTGTCCACTTTGGTCACTAATACCAATTTCCAACTAGCAAAGCCACCTTTTCATGGACCTTCAAGGAAAATGTATTATTTAGTATACAAGTTAGCTTAGCTATATTCATACACCTGCTTCACACAGCTAGCAGAAACCAAGACAGTATACACAAAGACATGCACTTGTTAAGGTCAACCGATTTCTTTAGACACAAGCAAATCCAAAATTTCAACTTGTCTCACTTTCTCTGTCATGACTTATAATTCAAATATGTGCTGATTTGTTGGAGAGCTGAGGCGATGGAAGTTTTGTATGTGGACTAGATTTAAATTCATGCTTGATATAACCAAAGATACAAAATCTTTGGGAAGCACTTCAGAATTTGGTTTATGCTCTTCAATACAAGAGTATGGTTCAGGGCACTTTGAAACAAATCTTTATATGACTTATGCTAGTATGTAAAGGCCTGCAAAATATGACTTATGTTAGTATGTAAAGGCCTGCAAAATCATTAGAGAGTGTCTGGAAAGAGCTCGCAACAGCCAAAAGAGAGTAGATTGGGTTTTAAAATGATCTACAACATACCACCTTTAGAGCATATGTGCTGGTAAGTTTGGTTTCTAACACAGAGTTGAGGACACTGAGAGCTCGAACATATGCACTGCACTTAGTAATGAATGTAAACATTTTGGAGCAGGGGACTCATGTTTCATATTCGTTTTTTTGTTGGCATTTATATTTGAGTTCTTGAGTTTAAGTCAGTATGGCAATGATAGTAAGAAAGTTCTTTGTGTCCTTTCGTGGAGCTTGTCAAGAATGCCTGTAATGATAAAAATTGCAAGAAAAACTTACAAAATTTTGGAAATGTCTTTTATTTGAAGGGTCACAATTATGATGCTAAATGCATTGGACTACTATCTACCCTTTCTCAACTTCAAGTAAACAGAACAAAGCATTGAAATGAAATGATAAATTAACTTGTCCAACTATGGATTAGAATAATAAAGTACAACATATCTTCTATTTTATAAAAGAAAGAAAAGAAGTAAAGGTTCAGAGTTTTTCAAGCTTAATAATCTGCACTAGAGATCACATCTTCTCACATACTATGCATACAGTTCATCACACATAAATTTAAGGCCTGAATATCCTTGAAGATGTGTTTAGAAGGTGAACTTGAAATGTTGGAAAGGAAAGTTTTAACACAGTTGTATCCAGATACATGTCTAGAATTATTAACCTGTGGAAATCTTGTGGCATTAAGTTGAGACTTGTTTACTTGTTCCATTGATAGTATTTCCAAGAGTACCTCACTGCAGTTATTTGGAGCACAATGAATTGAAAATATTTTGCTCTTGTACGCCTAACTTGTTATGGGTCACTAATAAAACTCTTATTCACCTTGTACTGATCACTTCCATATTCACTCCTTTGTTGTGGCTTTGGGCAATCTTGGGAAAACGAGATGTGCCTTTCATTGGGGAATAATGTTCTTTCTTTTCAATTTAAATTGTCTTAAGAATTGTTTATGATAGTGAAACACAGACATCATTGATGGTCTTTTTTTGCAGTTTGTTTAGATGGAAGTCCACCTGCTTACAATTTACACCGGGGATTTGGATCTGGAATAAATAGCTGGCTTATTCACATGGAGGCAGGTCTTTTCTCTATGTAAAGTATTTTATAAATTTTCTGATACTAGCCAGTATGCATAAATCAAAATGGTTTCTAATCATATATCGCAATATGAATGCAAATGGTTAAGAAAACACTTGTCTTGCACCATAGACAAAGTGTTTTTGCAAACATCTTTTAATAAACAAAATCAAATAAGGAGACTTACACATTCTTCCCTCAGATACTTTTTTGATGTCAGTTTTACATGACGACCATAATATGTCATAATTTAGAGGTATGTAGTATGCCCATGGATTTGTGGTTAAGTTTCATTTGTGTCATATTTATTTGCAGGGTGGAGGATGGTGTCACAACATAACAGCATGCTCTAAACGTGCTCACACTCGCTTGGGTTCATCTGTCTACATGGGAGGGAAGTTGGCATTTTCAGGCATTTTAAGTGACAATCGATCACAAAATCCTGGTATTGTTTTCCTTGTTTTATATTCAAAATATGCATCCTAGAGACCATTTGGCAACAAAATCAGTGTTCACAAGAAGTTCAGAATATTTCTGTGATAACAGTGAAATACCTGTAGCTTTGCCACGTGACATATCTACAACACTGTGAATTCATTACAAAAGTACTTATTTGTTCCCAATCGAAGCTAATTTGAATGTATTACCTTTGTTCTGAATGCCCTAGACCTTCCATTAAAAATGTAATACCTCCCTAGTTGTTTACAGTCTGGACTTTGTCTAACAGACTTCTATAATTGGAACCGGGTCAAGATTAGATACTGTGATGGGGCATCATTTACTGGAGACATGGAGGAGGTTAATCAGGTATGGAAATAAAAAAGAGTAGTTTTTTACTTATAATCTTGTAAATGGAAAGAAATACCCTGAAATTTTACAAAAGTATCTTTTTCTAAACACAATTTCTGTTATGATTTATGAACTCTATTCCTTCTAGTTATAATCTCTACGAGATTTCCTGAATTGGTGTAGAAGTTGAAGGTCCAAAGCTTAATTTACCCTCAATCTACCAGATCTACAAACTCTATTATAGAGGCCAAAGGATTTGGCAAGCTGTTATGGAAGATCTGTTGTTGAAAGGGATGCATAAAGCCAAACAGGTATTCTTTTTCTTTATCTATGTTAATTTGTTGTTGTATGTACTAAACAATCAAAAAGATATAACCTATCAAGTTTGGATTACCATTTCTACTTGCAAGGTCAGAATCACAACCCATAAAGATTGAAATTTGTAACTTTTGTATTATAATAAGCATGCATATTCTCTGTATCTGTAAAGATCTATTGCAACTTCCAATCATTGGATTAAGGGACAAAATTGTAATGGGTTGTATCTTGTTATAATGTGTACAGGTGATTCAGTTTTTCATTCGCCATTATATTTGCAGTTATCTTATGATCAATGTTTTCTTACACTGACTTTGATATTCAATAAATCTTCTCTTGTAGGCTCTACTTTCTGGTTGCTCAGCGGGAGGTTTAACTTCATTTCTTCATTGTGATAATTTTCGGGAGCTTCTGCCAAAGAGTGCCACGGTCAAGTGTTTGGGAGATGCTGGATTTTTCATTGATGTGTATGGCCCAAATACATTTTTTCTTCATGTTATTTACATCTAGATCTGATTTCTATTTAGAGTTCCATTGTCATTGCCATATGGTTGGTATTTAGATATTAGATAGTAGTTAAAATTGAATCTATCTGTATTTTCTTGTTGACTAATGTCTGTATGGTAGTAGTTAATTTTTGTATACATCCATTATTTCTTTGGACATGGATCAGGCAGGACATTTCTGGGGAATACTTCATGAGGTCTTATTTTAATGAGATAATTACATTGCAGGTATTTGCTTCCATCCTCTTCTAAGATTATGCTTTAGAATTGAAGAGATCAGCTGATCAAAGTATGTTGGTGTGTTGGACATAATACTTGTTCACATTTAAGAGTATAATTGAGCAAGTTATTTAGATTTATTCTTTCTATGCTCTCATGGTTGGTTTTCTCATTTATATTTGATATCATTTTTTGAAATCAGTCTTGTTGTTGAATTTGACTTCTGTATCACAGGGGTCTGTAAAGAACTTACCTCGCAACTGTACATCAACAGTAGATCCAAGCAAGGTAGGAGATAGTAAAATTTCTTGCTATTGACCTGATATCAGTGATGAAGTTTTAAGCTTCTTCTGCAAATTCCTTGAGATTCTTATTGTGATTAAAATTTTTCCGGCATACCTTATTCATTGAATATTTATATATACTGTTCTTTTGCATTATTACTAACTATACAATGATGGAATGACATGGCAGTGCTTCTTTCCTCAATATCTATTGCCATACATAGAAACCCCACATTTTATTCTAAATGCAGCGTATGATTCGTGGCAGGTAATTTATGTGATCTACTCTGGCATAGACATAGTAGCTTTTGTAAACTTTCACTTATTTTCTCCATAGGGGGTATATTATATATAACTCAGACATATGTTTCTGGTATGATTTTTTTTTCTGTAGATTAAAAACATTTTGGCACCAAGTGAAGCCGATCCTTACCATCTATGGCAACTGTGCAAGTTAGACATAAGGAATTGTAATTCAGATCAATTGGAAATAATGCAAGGTTAGTTTTCTAATATCCAATCCTCTCATTTTTCTGCAGAATTCTATGTGATGAATTCATTTGTACTTGAATATGAAGTTGATAAGATTTTTGTTAGGCGCAAAACAGTGGAACATGCTATTAGTGTAAATGAAATTTGAACACCCATACAATATTTGTATTTGTTTTCTAATCTTACCACTTTTGCTTGACAGGTTATAGGAAGGAAATGCTTAGTGCATTAAACATAACTGACAACTCTACAAGCAGAGGCATTTTCTCAAACTTTCTATGCAATGACTGTACTTGCACTCGAATGAAGTGGATACAATTTTTATTTTGCAGAGGACTGTAGAAATGCCATTAGAATTATTGAAGATTGAGCATATGTACCATATTCGTTCAATAATCTTACCAATGTTTGCTTGACAGGTTATATGGATGAAATGCTTAGATCATTAAACTTAGCTAGGAACTTTACAAACAGAGGCATGTTTATCAACTCCTGTTATGCACATTGCCAGACCGAGATGCAGGATTTGTGGCATTCTCCAAACTCTCCAAGATTGAATTCGAAGGTGCATTAGATGCTATGTACTATGTTGTCTACTAGAATTATTTGTTTTTGAGGGTTTCGAGTTGAAAGCTTACCATACAACTGGGTGCAGAGTTACTATGCAGTTAGATTTACATTTATGTATTCATAAACAAGGCTACTTTGCAAGGTATTTAACTTTCTCTTAACCATGCAACAGACCATTGCAGAGTCAGTGGCGGACTGGTTCTTCGATCGACAAATTGTCAAGGAAATTGATTGCCCTTACCCTTGTGATTCTACTTGTCATAATCGTGTATTTACCGAAGATGATGAGGCGTGAGGGAAAAAAATTCCTTCTCATTCTTCTATTTAGATGCTATTCAAATTTTTTAGTCAGATAATATTGTTCTATATAGTCTGTATTGGAAAGTCTTCAGAAGGTTTAGATTTAGCCTTCATTATTCTTTATTTAAAAAATTCAGAGCTGTTGAGGCATTGATGCCATTTTAGGTGATACTTTGGATAACCTACTATTGATTATTATTCATTTTTGGGGGCACAAATAGACCATCCCCAAGTGTTCTCAAGGAAGTTTCTACTTGAAAAGATTATGTGCATTTCAAAGCGACACCAGTGTTTTCAAAGCAGAGCACTCCCCAAGCAAACATAAAATTTTCGTGGGGCTATTTAATGCAGAATGGAGGGTAGAATGGTGTATGAGATTATCAACACCAACTTGGAATTACAGCCAATTTCGTGTTCCTTTGTCACTCAGGCATTTTGAAAGCAGAGCATTTCCCAGGCAAACATAAAATCTATGAGGGGCTACTTAATGCGGAAGCTAAGACACAAGTGGCATAGTAAGTTGGAGGGTAGAGTGGTGTGTGAGATTACCAACACCAACTTGGAATTACATCACTCAGGTATTTTGAAAATGTGAAACTCAATGTCTTAGTTTTAAACTATTCATGTATTTCCATTAGGTGCCTCATACTGTGTTGATCTGACTGTGAAAGTTGTATTTTATTATGTATTATCTCTCTTCTTTACACTGGCAATATGTATTAAACTTGCCCTATTGCATGTACTAAAATTGAACAATATAAGAATGTTCATGTTTGCAAGGCTTATAGGTATCTGTGTGCAACAAGCTATTTGGACACTATGCTGCTTGTGCCCCAAGCACAACATTCCATGTCCGCATGTGGATGGACCTACTGATGGTTGTATGTGGCTGCATGACTGAATTGCACTCTCAAAGGAAAAGCAGAGAAATTAAATCATTCATCATGCCTTGTTTTACATATGGGTAGTAAAGTGCTCTCTATCTCTTTTGCTGGGTAGCAAGGCATGCCCATTTTTTAATTATAAATAAGCAGAGTTCTGTCTTCTTATTAGTATGCAAGCAGTGTGCTTTCCTTATTAATTTGGCAAAGCAGAGTACTTCCTTTTTCAAAAATGTATCTTGAAGATTCAACCCTATTATGAGACTTATCACATATTCTGCTGCAATTCTAATACCATGCAATTAGAGTTCTCTTTTAATTGAACTTCACAAGGATGGGCTTGGTGATCATTGTATGCCATTGCCAGCCAAATAATTTAAGAATCATATTCCGAAAGAAAGTTCAGGAATCAAATTATTCATTATTTTGCAGATGGGCAGTAAAGGGCCGCCATGTCTTTTCTTGGGTAGCAAGGGTGCTCCCATTTGTTAATTAAAAATAAGGAGAGTGCTTTCTTCTCATTCCACGACAAGAATATTTATATCCTTCATTTTGAGAATTCAGAGTACTTTCCTTTTTCACAACCGTATTTTGAAGATTCATACTTGTTCTGAGATTTGTTAAATATTCTGCTGCAATTTTACTACTATCCAATTGTACCATAATATACTTGGATCAGACCTATAACGAAAGCCATCGATTTTTTTTTTCTTTTTCAATGAACTTCGCAATGATGATAGACGTCAAGTTTTCACAGTCTTGAGATTCAATTGAGGAGCTTTTGAAAAATCAAACACACATTTTAACTGGGAAATTTGAAGGCGACAGACATCATTACGCATGCAACTCTGTTGACTAATGAACCGACACTAATAAATAAAGGTAGCAGAGCATGCAATGGAGGAATGAGAAGAGAAAACTTATAACACACACTTTGATCTCATGATCTCAGAAAAACACATTTATTAATTTCCCGAAAGGAGAAAATCTAAGAAAACAATCTCTTGATGCTGTCAGACACAATTTATCATTATACCACCAATATATCATATGTAGCGCTCATTGTACCCAACTAACTCAAATTAATCAGAGTAGGGCGGATCTGATTAACCTCTCTGTGTAAATTTGAATCGATAACATATAATTCATTCAACTACGCAATCGGGGTTAATTGGACCCGACAAATCTTATTTTATTTAAGTTGTGCGATTGGGGTCCAATTGAAATCCAATTAGCTCCAACCAGGTATGTGAGTAATTGGTTTAATTATAAATAGAATTGGTGATAAATGGGACCAATGTAGTAGGAATGATTTTTTCTACAGTCCATGATAATTAGATGAAATTTTTTGGATTTAACTGTGTCTTTTTATTTGTATTGACATTTTGAATTCATCATCAGGAAGAAGAAAATAATCACTGAATATGATTGGAACCATTGATTCAAATAAAAAGACAGTTAAATCCAGAAAATTTCATTGAGACCAACATATTCAATTTCATTTTGCCTAGTGTTAATTATGTTTTGATTAATCTTTATTGCATATTCAAGTGAATTAATTATATGTATATGTAATCGAGGTTAAATAAGTTTATTTGATCCAATTTTATTTAGTAGTGCTCTACATGATATTGAATTAATTATATGAAATGGGCAATTCAAGTCAGTTTTTATAAATTGATTTGGTTTCATCTAAATACTGAGAGGTTAACTTTATTTAATCTCCTTTGTGTATTTAACAATTATTTATAAGTGATTTAAGTAGATCTATATTAGACTTAATAAAATTCATTTAATCTAATTTGGTTTGGATTAGTTTCAATTGTACATCTAATTGAACCATTTAAAACTAACTAAATGTAATTTATTCAATCAAATATAAACAAAGCAAATTAGACCCAATTAACCCAATTTTGTGTAAGTAATATGGATATAAGTCTAATTAGCCTCAAATATACATGCAAGCAAATGGTTTAATTGCATGAACAATTAAGAATAATTAATACATATTTGTTATTACGATAACAAGTAACATCATCTTAATTATGGAATAATAAGGAAATGCAATAAGGAAAGAAAGCTCTAAAAACCATGTTGTGTGAAAGAGTATATTTTGTGAAGTATGTTGTACTCTGTAATTTTTAGTGATACATATGAAAACTTTACTATTTTTTAAATTACTAAGAAAAGGATCAAAGGGGTTATGCTCAAATGCCAAGGTTGTGGCGTTCTCAAGTGGGAGATCTAAGCTCAAATCCCTATGTTAACATCTATAGGGGGAATTCCTAGTTGTGATTCTTGGACTTTCATTGTGGCTTCTAAGTCGATTTAAGTTGACTAATAAGTTGAATATGTTGAATAAAAGTGGGTGTTGTGTTAGGATAGGAGGTCCCCTTGTGGCCTCTACTATTGTTTGAGCTGAAAATCCCATCTTATTAATATATTTTTCTCTAGGAATAGGACTTGCAATCTCAATATTGTTTTTCATTACCATTCCATAGAAATCTTTGGGAAACATTGTGCTTAATATGATTTAATGAGATGCGTAATTAGGTTTGTTCAAGGTCAGCTAATGAAACTTCATTTAAGAAGTATTTGTAAATTGAGGCAAGATTAATTTATATTATACATCTCATATAGCCATATTATAATGAGATGTACACTAGGGACAAACCAACTTCAAATGGCCCATTGTCATCTAGGATGTGTAAATTGGGCCTTGATTAGCCCGTATTATGTAACTATGTGATCTAATTACAAGTAATTGAGGCACATAATGACTATATTTCAAATAAAATGTCAAAATAGATAATATTTTCTTGGTAGAAAATCAAGTCCCAATTGTACCACTTTTGCTTTATTTCCTCAATTTAAATTTATGTCAAGATTAAGTTAAATTTAGGAACCAACATTAGCCATATTAGAATTAAGTCCTTTGCAATCAAAATATCAAATTTAATTCAAAGTTTTGTTAGATTTACATCGTGTCCTCATAAATTAAGTCTATGTGTCAATTAATGAAAATATCGTGACTCTAATTTAATGTGAGGAATAAATGTTTTACACCATGTTGAGCACATGTTAAATTCATAATCATTGTCACCAATTCAACCTATTTGGAATATCGATGCCTTTCCCAAAATTCACTAACCACCTATGACTACAAATTACCTTAATCCCTACAAATCACCAATAACACTTTCCCACTTGAGACTGGATCGCATGGTGTGGTACAAACCATGGACTATGCTAGATGAATAGCTTAGTTTGCCAAGTTCAAAGTTATCACCTCAAGGTCAACTATTTTGGAAACAAGTTCTCTTGGTGGCTTATGTGCCAAAAAATTGAATTGAGTGACTAAGGATGTGTATCTATAGACGTGCCTAGGTCATTAGAAATTATGAGGTAGCAATGGGAATTTCACTAAAACTATTCAATTGTAGAGCATCTAAAACTTCATCTTTGCATCATACACTGATTCAATTAAGCATATGTCGCATCCCATTTTATATATTCAAATTAGATGAATTTTAAATGTTTTCATTTGACTCCAATGAAATGTGTGATTATAAATGTTTTGATGCAATGTATTTAGCTCATCTGATTATCTGTATTTCACTATTTTTTATATGATTTGATTTTAATTAATTTTAAATATTTGATTCTTTGACTCAATTCTAAGTGATTATTGATTAATATGATGAAATTGGTTATTTCATTGATCAAATGTTATTGTAATAATTATTTCAGTTAAAAATATCAAACTAGCTACTGTATGTGGTCATGGGGTGGATGCAAGATCAAATTTTCCCCTCTTGCTTGAAGAGGGAGAGTATCATCCAATAGAGAATAACAGATCATGGTAATATGATGATTGTACTATGTCGATTAAATCCCACACACTCACACTATTCTATAGATTATATGTATGATGATGCATTATAGGTGTCTACTTTGATGTAATTATGTAAACATTTGGTTTGATGTCTTGCTTGCTTTTTGAGTGTTTGCATGGTTTCTAACCTCAAGTAGTTTTTGCATACATCTATTTGAGTTAAGTATTATCTTGATTTTACGTGAAACTTAGTGTGTGTATGTTTTATTATCACTTAAGAAAATTTAAAAACTCAAAGAATAATTATTTAAATGGCGCATCTATTCATTTTGTTGAGAAAATATGAAAAATAGTTTCAATTAAAAATATATAAGTTAAAAAAAGATGTAAGGATTTATGAAAGGGCCAAAATAGAGTTTATGGCTATTGAGGCAAACCAAATGCTAGGTTTTTGTAATCATTTTCTCACCATGAAGTGTTTGCATATAGTCCAAGGAGTTTTTGGAAGGTTTTGTGGAAGATCTTTAGTGAGTTGTCTTCCATAAAGCCCATAAGGGCACAAGGGCATAATAGGCACCAAAATGTGGATGGATAATTACAATCTTTTTTGAAAGATTGGCCTAGGGATTTGAAAGATTAAGATTTTTGTGGCATTTGGTGGGTGATTGTTGTGCATCCATGGAGAAGAAATTAGG
Organism: Sequoia sempervirens; assembly: GCA_007258455.2. Classification (NCBI taxonomy): domain Eukaryota; kingdom Viridiplantae; phylum Streptophyta; class Pinopsida; order Cupressales; family Cupressaceae; genus Sequoia; species Sequoia sempervirens. The sequence goes on along the minus strand of VDFB02326818.1, from coordinate 29,653 downwards.
GAAGAACACATAATTTTAAGCCACTATTTCATGGGTATGTGGCCATAGGACTTCATTATAGTGAGAGCTATGATATGTAAACATTTAGTGCTCTTTCTGTATTATTTTATTTTCACAACATCATGTTCTTTTCCTTTTCATTGTGTAATCCATAGGTTGATTCTGCTTATATTTTTCAGCAGTAGCAATTGACATTTGGTGATTTCTTAAGTTCATGAAGCATGACTGTCAACAATAATGGTTTTTTTCAATGAATTCATATTACAAACTAATGTCTATCAAGTGATGGAATCAATAGTGTATTTTTTCCATTTAATTTTGTGACAAAAGTTTGTCTACCATGAATTTCTAAATCTTTCATATGATTGTGTCATCATGAAAAATAATTATGGTATGTAAATTCTACATATATAATATAATTGGAAATTTTAGATTACGAATGATGATTGATTGGCAACATATTCAATAAACAAATAGTATTATTGTAAAAAAAAATAAAAAAATCTTGCGTTAAAAATTTGTGCATGCACATTTGATTGCTATTAATAGAAACTAGACAAACTAATTGCAATGTATATTATGCTAGGTTCTCTGAACAGTTTGGGTTGAGTACTTACTATATAGCATATATTTCCTTTTTGAATCATTCTAATAAAAAATAATTTCAATTAGAATAATTTTCTTGTATTTCTTTTCAATTTCTATCATTGGTTTTTTTTATTAATCGACTATTCCTTTGAGTTTGATAATGTAATATTATATTTCTTCTAATTTTTTCATTTATACAAAATACTTTATATTTTATAGTCTTTGATTTTCTTACTTTGTATTTTTGACCTATCAATACTTGAGTCCCTTTTGACTTTGAACTTAAACAAGATCATCGTCATAATTCAAAGTATATAATTTTGATGTTGAGTTGTTCACTATGGGTAAAAGTACAAACCTGTGTCACACTTTATAAAGGAATCAATCAACAACAAAAAAATTCTAAACTTGACCATATGAAAGTGGTCTTTATGTTTTGAATTTCAAAATTTGATGTTGAGTTGTTCACTATGCGTAAAAGTACAAACCTGTGTCACACTTTATAAAGGAATCAATCAACAACAAATTTTTTTTGAACTTCGACCATATGAAAGTGGTCTTTATGTTTTGAATTTCAAAATGATGTAAACTAATGAAATGTAAAAATATTGATGAAGTTTATTCATGTAATTTTTCAAAAAAAATTAAAATTGTTTTGATTTTTTTTATCAATTTAAGAGAGCAGATTTTGGAATGTTGAAAATTTCACAAAAAAGTGGCGTTCACTTGACATTAAGAAACAAATAAAAAAAACTTCATTTTTCCCTAATTTTTTTCTCCAAATAGGTAACTTCAATATCTAGTGCATGGATTTTTTTTTTAGATTTTGAAGTATATTTTTTTCGCAATAACATTTTAAAGTCAAACTTTTCATAATTTGATACTTTTCATTTGACATCAACTATTATCTATTTTTTTAATCATTTTCAAAAAACAAATTATACATTTTTGAAGAGGATTCTCTTCTAGTGCACCATATTTTTTTCAATTTTTTTGAATATGTTTTACTATTTTTTAAAATTTCTAATCAGCCTCTTTCTTAACTTTAACGACCTACTTGCTTTATTTTAAAAATAAAATATATTAAAACTAATCAAAATATTAAAAAAATTACATATTTGGATTCACCACTCTGACCTCTACAAAAGGAAAATCATTCTGACTGAAGAAATGTTTAGTTGAAGTTGAAAGTTTCAAAAAAAATTGAAAAAAAGTTGAGTTGGCTGCCAACTAGGATGCCACAGACAATTTCGATAGAAAGGGTTTTGGTCGAAACACTTCTATTTACTTCGGTAAATCGAAGTGTTTCGATCAAAACCCTTTCTATCGAAACCCCACACATAAAATGAGCCACATTTCGATGTGACAAAGGGAAAAATTCAAATTTTATGATTTTGGGCGAGGGTGTTTTGCCCGAAACTCCATGTGCCACGTATAGGCCACATGATTTCGAGCGAAACTAGTTCGACTATAACTGTTTAGGTTGAAACAATTTCGCTTAGAATTATTTAGTTGGTTGAAAGTGTGACACAACTTTGTGCTTTTACCCCTATATCTTTACATATCACACCATCCAAGCTTTTTAGCTATTGTATTCCATTATTCATTACTTCATGAATTTTGTATGGCAATAGATAGAGGACAATTGCTTTCTATATACCTAATCAAACAAGTTAAAAATTTGCTTCATATTCCATAACTACATCTACTACTTCTTTCCTTTCTATCTACAAATGAGTAGATAATATGTTGACTATAGCATGTTGGAACCTCTTTGCCATGCTTAATGCGAATTATGATCTTTAATATTTTTTTATTTAATTTAATTTTCACATAAGAAGTGATGCAGGAGCCTCCTGGGAAAACAAGTAATTGACATCACCCAAAAATATTTTCAATTTGTTACTTTTAGTTTTGGTCTAAGTTATATTTGTTGTGCATTTTGGGAGTTTGTGGTTGGTTTCCAACGTTAAATTTAAATTTCGTTCAACTCAATTGTGGTGATCGATTTTGGAAAAGTTGAATGACATTTTGTCATAGATTGACAAACGTCATATATCGATATGCATTTGAAGTTTGGTTCAGTTGAAATAGCTTTCATTTGGTTCATAAAGATTGACATTGGTAGTGGAATTGCTAATTAATTGTTCAGTTTGTTGAGTGAGTCTTATTTTATCTGCCTAACCAATTTTAATTGAAATGAGAGGGTCACTAACTTATTAAGTAAAAGAAAATGAGTCAATTCATTTTTTCAGGTTAAAAATGTAAAGACAAGGCTACACAATTGATGGGGAGAATAAAATTTAAATGACCATGCCAATATGAATATGGAGGATTGCAACTAGCATGCGAATATGAAAAGTATTTTTTGAGATAAAATATGTGACACGTAGTTGAGAGGGGGAGGTTGTGCCCCTATGGAGTATTAGAGGGGAACAAGTGAGGAATAGAGGCCACATAAGGGAAAAACCTGCCAAAAAAAGAAAATGCAAGGGAGAGACAAGAAGCGGGCCTCAGAAACATAGGGAATTAGCTTATGCAGGAGTAGACCGACATAGCCAGAAGGGAGAATTAAGGTAGAATTACAACATATAGAGGCCTCGCCATGGTAGAGAACATGTCATAAATAAAATAATATGCTAAATATTTGTAGAGTGCTGAGAGGAGAGGATTGTGTGAGTAAGACAGATAACACCAAATAAAAACAAAAGTTGCTCCATATGAAATGTGAGTTTGAATTTACAATACCATTAATGTTTCTAAAATAAGAGTACAACTTGTGTTTGGGGGGAGTAACTGTATGGTCCCATGGGGGGGTTTGGGCTTCTATTTTCATGGATCAAGCGGTCCCATGAAGAAAAAAAAGTTATGCTACAAGATTAATTGGAATCTTCTCCTGAAAAATAGTAGCCCCTACCTTTTAGGAGTGCAAATTTCAGCGGGTGAAACTGAGGTGGGGATAGAAATTTCCCTTACAGCTTAGGAAATTTTTCTGCCACCACTTGTCTATCACTTGCAATTTTAAATTCCTAAAAAAAACTAAAAAATGAGTTTGTTCCTTGAATTTTGGAACTCAAACTTTTAAGTTGAATTGCAAAATTGAATTCATGGGACCACCAACTTTAAAATATTCCTAAAAATTCTTAGCAGCACCCACCAAATTTTTTTAGGAAGCCCCCCTCCATGGGACCGTACCCTAATTGGCCAAACAAACTTTAATGCAGGATTGGAAAGCAAAGCAACTGTGAGCTATGAGAGGAGAGAATGTAGAATTAAGTAAGCATGAAGTTAAATAGGTGTATAAAAAGTAAGGAGAATTGAGTGTAAGCTCAAATTGTAACTGACATAATGAATAATGTGTTTAGCTTGTATAATAAATAAAATTGCAAATGAAATGTGGAGTTATTAAAAGTTGGTATTCATAGAGTGAGATATGCTTGCGAAATTTGAGAGTTTGAATTGAATTTGCTTTCATGGTTCTTAAATTTAAATCGATATAAATTGACAAATGCAATTGTCAAATTAAATGTGAATTGGTTGTGAAGTTTTGAAATTGAATGGAAGTTTGTAGTCTGTGAATTTGTGCAAATTGGGTTTGTGACAACGAAAGGGGGATTATTTTTTGTCTTGCACCAAATGGTATTAGAGTCAGAGGTCTTAAGTGCATAATAGAGAGTCAAATATGAGGTAGCCTATGCCAAGACCTGTGGGTAGAGTAGAGGTTAGAATACAGTAGAGAAGATCTTGTGTGAGGATTGTTGCAAGTAGAGAAAAGCCCTGAGAAATTGAGATCTAGGGAGCCTTGAAAAGAAGTGTTATTGTAGATTGTATAGCATGAGGTGAGAGTTGTGAAAGATTGTAGCAAATGAGATGGGGATATTATTGAGGAAGAATCCTGTGATATGGGATGGATGGAGGTAGTATGAAGAAAGGAAGATTTTGAAGATGATGGTTGAAATAAATATGAGATTAGATAGGATGGAAGTTTGGCAGCATGAATAATTTATTGAGCATGATGAAGACCAACATAAGGTTGCAATGAATAAGGAGAATGAGAAGGAGGATGCAAGTGCAAAAGCAATGGCTGAAGATGGAAAAGGTAAAGAAATGAGTAGTGAAGAAATTGCAGCTATTAACAAGATTGTAGTTGTAGAGGATGTGATTGCAATGATAGAGTGCGAAAATTTCGCAGCGAATGGAAAAGATGAAGATGATTTGTTGTTGAAGATATTGGTGATAGAAGAAGAATGGATGGAAAAGATGAATGTTGCAACGAAGGATGAAGAAAAAGATGTTGGGGCAATGAAAGAGAAAGAGGTAAATGTAGATTTCAATTTATTTGCAAAGATGAAAGTAGAGGATTTAGTTGCAGAGTTGTGTATAAAAGTTGTAGAGGATGTTGCAGGGAGAACTTGGTGGAAGTGGTTAGTTTGTGGTGGGTTGGATCCCACGAAGGAGGAGAGGAGAGTAAGGAGTATTTAGCGGAGGAGGATGACACATGGTGGATGTAATTCCATGAGAGGAGAGAAGAATGGAGTGTAGACTTGTTGGAGGAGAGTGAGGCTAATTCTGGTAAGATGTTGGAAGATGAGGAAGAAGAAACCATTTCATGTGCACAAGATTCAAGGATGGAGTTTGTTAGTCCCACTACTCAACTCTATTTTGTGAGTCCTACTCACAAAATTTTTCCATCCCGACATGTCTAATGCAGGAGCATCCCAGTTTTGGTCTGGGTTATGTTCGTTGTCCATTTTGGAGTTTGTGGTTGGTTTTCAACGTTAATTTTAAATATCATTCAACTTAACTTTGGTGATCGATTTTGGAAAATTTGAATGACATTTTGTCATAGATTAACAAGTCATATATCGATATACATTTGAAATTTGATTAAGTTGAAATAACTTTCATTTAATTCATGGAGATTGACATTGGTAATGGGATCACCATTTAATTGTTCAATTTGTTCAGTGAGCCTTGTTTTATCTGCCTAACCAATTTGAATTGAAATGACAAGGTCACTGACTTATTAAGTAAAAGAATAAGTCAATTTATTTTCAGGTTGAAAAATGTGAAAGGCAAGGTTGCATGACTAATAGGGAGAATAAAATTTAAATTACTCCATACCAAGATGATTATGGAGGGTCGCGACTGGCATGGGAAAAGGAAAAGTGTTTTTTTTAAGATAAAATTTGTGATATGCAGTCGAGAGGGGGAGTTCATGCCCCAGTGGAGTAATAGAGGGGAATAGAAGAGGAATACAGGCCACATAAGGGAAAAATCTGCCAAGAAAAGAAAATGCAAGGGAGAGAGAAGAAGTAGCACCTCGAAAACAGAGGGAATTAGCTTATGCAAGAGAAGATCCACGCAGTCAGAAGGGAGAATTAGGGCAGAATTGCGGCATACAGAGGTCAACAGAGGGAATTAGCTTATGCAAGAGAAGATCCACACAGTCAGAAGGGAGAATTAGGGCAGAATTGCGGCATATAGAGGTCAACAGAGAGAATTAGCTTATGCAAGAGAAGATCCACGCAGTCAGAAGGGAGAATTAGGGCAGAATTGCGGCATACAGAGGTCGCGCCATGATAGAGAACATGTCAAAAATAAAATAATATGCTAAATGTTTGCAGAGTGCTGAGAGGAGAGGATTGTGAGAGTAAAGCAGATAACAAAAAATAGAAACAAAAGTTGCTCCATATGAAATGGGAGTTAGAATTTAAAATACCATTAATGTTCCTAAAATAAGAGTACAAATCATGCTTGGGAGGAGTAATTGGCCAAGCAAAATTTAATGCAGGATTGGCAAGCAAAGCAGTCGTGAGCTATGAGAGGAGAGAATGCGGAATTAAGTAAGCATGAAGTCGAATAGGTGTATAAAAAGTAAGGAGAATTGACTGTAGAAGGAGAATTGACTGTAGAATCGAATTGGAACTTTCATACTGAATAATGTGTTTGGTTTGTAGAATAAATAAAATTGCAACCAAAATGCGGAGTTATTCAAATTTGGTATTGATAGATTGAGTTGCTTGGGAAATTTGAGAGTTTGAATTGAATTTGCTTTCATGGTTTTTAAATTTTAATCGATATAAATTGATAAATGCAATTGTCAAATTAAATGTGAATTGGTTGCGAAGTTGTGAATTGAATGAAAGTTTGTAATCTGTGAATTTGTGCAAGTCGGGTTTGTGATAGGGAAAGGGGGATTATTTTTCGTCTTGCACCGAAAAGTTTATATTTGAGCTAAAAATATATCTAAATTGTTAATATCTAGCAATTGCACTTTGGTGTGCAATAGCTACGCCGAAGAGGTGTGGATTGTAATTAATGGGGAATTTTGGTTTTTTTTTTTAAGAATTTTTTGTAAATGAACTTTTGTTTGTATAGATACACAAAATATGAGTAGTCTTGTTGAAGTAAAAATAGGCAACATTTGTTTGTAAAAGTTGAGATGTTTCAATGTAGAAGTGATAGCTTAAAATCAATTATGTATTCACTTACAAGGATTCAAACACAATTGAAATAAAACCTTTGAATCAAGAAAATAATCAGGCACCATTACCAACATGTGCATGTTATGTTTGCAATTGTAGTTATCAATTTTTTGTATAGAAAGAAACACACTTCTTGTGTATTACTCATTGTCTAATAGAGCAACTTGATGAGGGTGAGTCCAAAATTGATGAGAAAAGTGTCATAATTTTTATCAAGTCTCGCTAGTAATTAACTATTATATCAAGAGACATTACTATACTAACATTAAAAAATATTATAATAGTGTGAGTGTATTCACTAAAAATCCTTGAATTTGATGTTCATTTTTACATCAAATTAATAATTAGAAATTAAATACAATATTTTAAAATATAAAATCATTTGATATAGTAAAATAATTAATTGGGGACAGGAGGAGGCAGGGAGAGGGGGGGGCCTAGCTTGATTGGGTAAAGCATCTTGTTGCAGGCAAGAGGTCACGAGGTCTAGTCTCCCCCCAAACTTGTGGTACAGGAGGGCATGTCGCGCCAGCGCCACCAGTCACGCGAAGAGGTCACGAGGTCTAGTCTCCCCCAAACCTGTGGTATCGGAGGGCATGTCGCGCCAGTGCCACCAACTTGACCGATTCCTCCAGTCTAAAAAATAGTAATAATAATAATAATTAATTATAAGTCTCACTAATAATTAACTATTATATCAAGAAACATTACTATACTAACATTAAAAAATGATTATAATAGTGTGAGTGTGTTCACTAAAAACTCTTAAACTAAATATAATGATCATTTTTATATCAAATTAATACTTAGACATTCAATACAATATTCAAAAATATAAAATCATTTGATATAATAAAATAATTAATTATTATATCAAGAGACATTACTATACTAGAAAAAAATATAATAATGTGAGTGTATTCACTAAAATATCTTAATCTAAATTTGATGGTCATTTTTACATTAAATAAATAATTAGAAATTAAATTATAATATTTAAAAATAATATCATTTGATATAATAAAATATTTAATAATGAATATTAATTATATTCTATTATATCTCTAAATGTTTGTAAAATAAATTAAAAGCAAATTAGAAACATGGACACGTAATTTGGAAATTATTGAAATTTTAAAATCTATAGACCATTCTTTTAGATACCCACTAATGTGAGATGCTCATTATATAGTCATTTAATGATTTAATTTTAAAATTTTATGTTGTCAAAGATAATTTCTTTATATGTATTTAAATATATGTTAACATTTTTATCTTATATTTATTTTTAAAATAGCTCAATTTTAAAAGAATTTATATTCTATAATCTCTGTGATGAACAATAATTTTAAAGTTTTAAAGTAATTTAAATAATTATAATATAACTTTTAACTAAATGAAAAAAAACTCTTAAATAAATAGTTTTAAAATATTTTAAAAATTCTTAAGTAATTTTAATATTTATATTTATATTATATCGTAATTATATTGATATATAATTATAATTTATTAATATTTATATTAAATTATTTACTATAATTTCTATTGTTCTTTGTATAAAAATAAAGTAAATAATATAAATAAATAAAAATGATTAAATATTTTAAAGTAAAATAGAATAATTATTCAATAAATAATAATTAAATAATTCAAAAATAGAATACAATAATCATTGAATAAATAATCATGCAATATAGTGTTGATTTATTTTTTTATCGAAATAAAGTAAAAAAAACATAGAATAAAACTTAAGATCAAGTAATTTGAAATTTTCAAATTTATCTACCTCAAACTATTACTAACTTAAATTATTATATCATGTCAACTCATCTATCAAATGAATAATACATTCTTTACTTACCTTTAAATCAACAATAAATACTTTTACTCCAATACTCCAAAGACAATTATGGCCACTTGTCATTGAAAAAAGAATATGTTGATTTTGCGACATGGGAGTGGTGGAGATAGAGTGGCACTTTGTCATTGACCCATGTTTCATGAGTAGTGGTTCACCAGAACCCATCTCTCATGATATCGAATGGTCCACTTAGCACTCATTGCATCTAGGTGATGCTCACAGAGGTGAAGCACTGGTCCGTCCCGGGAGGTCACCCATCTCGGTACTGCTCCAGCTCAAGCGCGCTTAACCAGGGAGTTTTCTCCAAAGTTAAGCCCGCTTGAGTTGTTACCCCATTTGCAAAACCTTCAGCAAATGTTGTGCCTTATGAACCATTCATTATAGAGCCCCTTTAGCTCATCAATTGATAAGTAGGAGGTATTTTCCCACAGCGTGTCAAATTATGATATTGCTATAAGGATTCAACCGTGTAGTTTCAAGTCAAACTCATTGACCCATGTTTCATGAGTAGTGGTTCCCCAGAGCCCATCTCTCATGATATCGAATGGTCCACTCAGCACTCATTGCATCTAGGTGCCAAGTGTTGTGCCTTATGAACCATTTAGAAGGTTTTGCAAATGGGGTAACAACTCAGCGGGCTTAACCTTGGAGAAAACTCCCTGGTTAAGCGTGCTTGAGCTGGAGCAGTACCGGGATGGGTGACCTCCCGGGACGGACCAGTGCTTCACCTCTGTGAGCATCACCTAGATGCAATGAGTGCTAAGTGGACCATTCGATATCATGAGAGATGGGTTCTGGGGAACCACTACTCATGAAACATGGATCAATGAGTTTGACTCAAAACTACATGGTTGAATCCTGATAGCAATATCATACCTTGCAAGTTGATAACCTAAATACCTTGTTTGAAGAGGAAAGGTTGGTCAAATCGGCAAACTACATCATTAAAATTCACTGTCCTAGGGCAGACCTCGAGCGAAGATCCCAAACTGTTTAGGGTCTTTTCTTTTTGCTCGCTGTTTTGTGCTGTTCCCGGGTCTCATAGGCTGCTGTGACCTCGTGAACGTTATTAAAATATTTCATTCATTCATTCATTTTTCCACTTCCCTCGTACTAATTAAATTACTGCAACTTTTATGTGCGAGCATGAAATGAGATCGTGGCGGGACCTCATGTTAGGAAGCCCATCAATTGATAGATGGTGACGGAATCTTCTTTGCTTTCGTTTGTTGGCGTGAAAAGCCATTGGAATAAGGCAGAATAAGTTGACTGTTAGGTAGTTGTCCCTGTAATTCGCTGTCCATGATCAACTCCAGGGTATCAAGGTAAACCACACGCCAGTATTCATCCAAAACTATATGCTAAGACAAATCTCTTTCAACATCAAGAATCAGAATTCCTATTAGCTGGGTAAAGTCCATATTATCATCACACCTCCAGCAAGTTTTGTGCATTTTTCAATACTTTCTCGGAATCTAGGTTTCGTGTTGGATCCTCCGTTGGTAATTTTATTTTCCCCGTTTGAATCCAAACATCCGTTGTTCGAAATTCTGAGTTCATCCAATTCAATTGAATCAGAGGTTGTATCGGATTAATTGCATATGCAAGTCTGAAGGCTGCGACGAAGAAGAAGAATAAGTAATTAGAAACAAAGAAACAAACCCTAAGGGATTCGACACCAATACCCGCCGTCCAAGATGATGCACATGACATTCTACTGGGGGAAGCAGGCGACGGTGCTGTTTGATCAGTGGAAAACGCAGACATGGCTGGCTTATTCACTAACGCTCCTCGCCATGTTTCTCTTTGCCGCATTTCACGAATATATTGTTAACCTCAGATCTCGCTTTATCAAAGCCTCAAAGGCTAAATCCGCCTCTGGTCTGAGAGCCCCACTTCTCGGGCAACGCAGCATAAAATTCGCATCGAAGCTGATGGAATCGCTCTTATTTGGAGTGAATGCCGGATTGGGATATTTGCTCATGTTAGCCGTCATGTCTTTTAATGGAGGAATCTTCATTGCTGTTGTCCTTGGCTTTGTTGCGGGATATTTCTTCTTCAGAAGCGATGAAACCGGTGAAGAAATTACGGAAAGTCCTTGTGGCTGCGCCTGAACTGTAAAATTTGTTCCCTTGCGTTTCCCCTTTAGTGCTTTTTATTGGAGATAAGTAAATTGAATAAGATCTATGTATATGCTGCAGAACTTTGGTTTAATAGTCATATATTTGTATAGAGATAAGGTGAACTATTTGCTTCGAGTGTTTGTCGCTGCATCTGAACTTTAAAATATGATGCCCTTTTGATACTTTTAGTTGGAGATGATTAAGTTGAATAAGATTTAGGAAATATGACACAGACCTCTTGTTTAATAGTCATGTCTTCGTATAGAGCTAAGGGGAACTATTTGGTTCAAATGCTTGTGACTGCATCAGAGCTGTAATATATGACGCACAACTCTGGTTTAATAATTGTGTGTTTGTATAGAATGGAGAGGAATTCTTTGCTTCAAATGCTTGTGGCTGCATCTGAACTGTAAAATATGTTCCTTTTTTCTGTCTTTCAATGCTTTTGGTTGGGGAAAATTAAATGGAAAAAGGTTTTGGAATATGCCGTAGAACTCTGGTTTATTAGTTGTGTCTTTAGATAGAGCTAAAGGGAACTCTTTGCTTCATATTGTTTTTTAAAATCTTTGCGGTTATTTGCATGAAATTTTTAGTTGAAAGCTTGAGTTTTAAACCTGTAATTATGGAAGTTGTCGCTAAGCAACCTTCTTTTACGTGGCAGCCAAACTTCATTATTTTATGGAAAGGCTTTCTTGAAGCCTGATAATCTTGTGCATTGTAAGTGGTACTAAGTTATGGGGCTTACTGGTGTATATCCAGACATAGAGCCTTTTTATACTGTCTTCATTTTTCACCAAACATATTGACTTTTTTAAGATAATTTAGATGAGGGAATCTATGGGGGCCCTCGCTCAATAAAGATAAAGATTTTAAATATAAAAAGGGTCATAAGCCAGAAATACAATGGAAGGAGAGATCTTAACTAAACCATCTGCATCTGACAAACACTCCAACACCTTGGTAGCTACTAAAATTCTTGCAAACAATGCTACAAGCTTGATACTAAGTTCTAAGCGGTCAACAAAATTCTATAGGCAAAACCCTGCAAGCAGCTACATTCAGCATATTCCACCATTCTACCATTCTACTGAAAACCGCCTCCACACCCGAAAATGCAACTCTAAATACATAGTACCACTGAAACAATACAACTCTTCCACAACAAATAAACAGCTCACTACCAGACATAATAACACCTAACCCCACAAGCCAGCACCACCATCAACTAACACACCAATCACCAGCCCTCCAAGCAGAAGCACCACCCCAGTCCACAACCTCCTCAACAGAGGACGGCTCAAAATAGTGTAGGGGATTAAGAACATTCAGTCGAACCCCATGGAGAACGTCCACCTCTTCTTCACACAGTGAGTTGAGTTACCACAAAAAGAAGGGATAGTATGGTTGCTCAAGACCACTAACTTGCCATTTCAATGGATTACTTCTAGTCTGTGCAGCACACGGACTTCATACTCCAAAACCAAAACCCTACCTTCCAAAGCCATTGAATTATTTTCTCCCAGCTCATCACCCTTCAACTCCTTAAGATTCCTCCCCTCCAAGGCCATGCCCTGCTGCAGGCAGGAGCATCCCTACAAACTGCTTTGAAAGAGACAATTGAAGCAGTCTCATCCACATTGCCACATCCAGAATCCCCACAGCCAATTTTACTATGAAGTCTAAATCATCTTCTTAGAGCACAACAGACCTAAGACACCAAGACCATCATCCCCGACCACCAATTTCACAAAAGCCATTGCTGCAGTTGAGTCAAAAGAAAAAATGGAGGATAACCTGCAATTAGATACCATTCCTTTGCAACGAGGACCTTGTTCATTCCTTAGTGTCTGTCTAAGGCTATACTGAAAGCACACAAAACATAGAAAACAAACACTAAACTGGAGCCTTCCACACTACTAATTAGAAATCTTCAGACCATCATACCTACAGGGCATCAAACAGACACTTCCCACGTGCCAGTTTATGGCACTACAGCCTCACAAACATTATAGACCTTGTAGTACTACAAGGGGAGCCATCACTAATGCTATAAATGTGCTCCACCACGAAGGGGAGCAAGACCAAAGGGTCTCCAAAGTTGCAGAAATATAGGGAGGCATATATCTTAGGTGATGTTCAATGCTAATCCAGGAATCAGATTGATGACTATAGAGTATTGTAAGGGGCTCTTGGTGCACCCTAAAATTTGCCACAAATTTGCCAGAAAATCTGCAACCAAGTTTAATTTACACCTGCAATGTTGATATCTTACAGTCACAAATTTGGTGCCAATTAACAAGGCCTCATCTTCATAGTACTTTATCCTCCAATTCAAGCAAGAGCCTTTTAAAAGTGCATTAATCACAAGAAAAGTGCCCACTTCAACAATAAAATTATCAATTTGTTGGGAAACCGCTGCCATTATACTTGATACAATTGCTTCCCATTCAGCTTCATTATTAGTTCCAACACCCAAGAAGAGAGACCCACCATACACAAAGCATCCATTTGAGCTTCTGAGCACAAAACCTACACCAGCACCACCTGAATTACCCCTAAAAGTCCCATCAATGTTTAACTTCACAAAATTCTCAGGACCTTTTCCCAATCTTTTCTTTCCTTATTCCAATAGGATCATTTTGAAGCCCATTATTTCATCCAGTAATGGAATCTCTTAACCGTTGAATAGGCTTTCACCAAACATGTTGATGTGATTTGGCTAATTTGCTGGAACTTAAGTTTTTTTATGCAGTATCTGTGGACAGTGTTTGGAAGGAGCTTAAGTTGTTTACTTCATTTTGAATTTAAGGGTTTATAGTGTACATTCAAATATTAGCTGGTGTTGGGACATTCTGTAGTATCCTGAATTTATAAATTAAAGGATGGAGTATCCTGATGTGAAGATAGAGGACTGAATAATTAAAGCTCTGGATAATCATTATATGCATTGAAAATTGTTCTTTTCTCATTGAGAGTTATCTGATTGGCTTAACAAATGATATTGCTGATTAGAAATTGAATTCTGATGAATAGGACTCCAGCATGTCCTTGGTAAATTTACAGATTTCTTAATAGCCTTCCTGTCTCGAGGATGCTCACTGTGATAGTTTTTTTCTATTTTGTTTTCATTACCCTAAAATGAGATGAGATTTTTAGCTTATGAAGTTTTGTGGTAGCAAATTGGCTGTATGATTAATCATTAATGTGAACCTGAAAATGATGAATTTTGTTCTATTCACAAGCATTTTTTGTAATTTTGACAAATTTTGAGGCTTGTTAGTAAAATTGTACTTGGGATTATAAATTCCTTGAGTTACTTCGATGAGCTGCTGTGTGATGTGTGGGTCTTAAGCCAATTATACCAATTGACCAAGGTTAAGAAAGAGAAGAAATGGAGAAACAAAAGGCGAGGGTTCAGTTCTAAGACAGAAGGTTTTGTTTTAGGGCATGGGCGTTAAGCCAATTATACTAATTGACCAAGGTTAAGAAATAGAAGAAATGGAGAAACAAAAGGCAAGGGTTCACTTCTAAGAGAGACGGCTTTGTTTTAGTGTATGATATTTGGCCTTACAAATCCAGTGAGTTGCAATTGAATAGGGTCCTCTGCTGTGCTTACTTACTACAGAGTAAATGCATAAAGTAGAACAGAAATAAACCCTACCTAAATGAACTCTAACCTATCTATTACCTTTTTCTTTTTCTTTTCAACTGCAGAAAGTAAGAGAGTGGGAGTGCATATTTTCAATTTCTAAATCAACAACATGGACAACAAATTATGAATGAAACCCCTAAGAACCATAAAAGAGTAAATGAGAAATAGATTCATATAACGTGCACATTTCAATTTCTAAATCAATAACATGGACAATAAATTATGAATGAATCCCCAAGAACCATAAAAGAGTAAATGAGAAATAAACTGGCAACACTTTCTACATACTGTCTCCTAAATGGATTTTACCTACTTAAAATGACTCAGAAGTAGCAAGGTGGTTGAGGCCAAGTTTGCACCTAATTGTTGGAAGAAAGGTGTTGCTGATACAAAATAATGGATTTCTAACAACTCCAACGAATCTCCTTCTGGAATGGTTGACTGAACAGTTCTAGAGTATTAAGAACGTTAATGGAGTAGGGAAAGAGGTTGCCCCGGTATTTATGCCACAGAAGAAGAGACGAACTTGTTGGTAGCCCAAAAACCTTAAAGCGAGGAGCTCAAGATTGAGGATACTGGTTTACCTCTTTGTCATAGAACTAGTATTGTACTATCAGAACAGGAAAGGAAGGGATGATGAAGAATGATAGAAAACCCAAGGTCTTTCGAGGATTGTGATTCACCAATTTGATGTGCTAGACCATGTGTTGGACCCTGACTAAACCAAGAAGTCGCAACTAGCTTTGTTACTTGAAGTCAATAAATATGTGACTCGTCACAACATATGATACTCACTGGGAATGTATGCATGCCAGTTCAACAGTGTTAAAGATTGTGCATGTGTCAAGGCAACGCATAATCAATAATATGATTCCTCTTTATAAATGAATGATTTTAATTATGTCCACGAGACCTGCCAATCTATGGGACCCAAGAGATGAAACCGGAAAACCGCATTTGCCAACACAACAAAACCGCTGCACCAAACTACCTACTATTGTTTTCAATCTCTTTGCTGATTTTGTTTCTTCTACTGTGAATTTTGGTCAGGTAACTTGTTATATCAATCTTCTCCTCTTCAAACAAAGCCACTAAAGATTTGACTTTTAACAAATATGAGTAACAATACCGGATGTCCTCATAAGCTTTGCACTCCATAACGTAGTGCCACTCTATCTCCACTAAACCTGAAGAGCAAAAACAACATATTCTATTTGACCACCCCTCTTTGGGTATTTTCCATCTTCCCGTTTCGCGTCTCAAACAGTGTGAGCTAGTTCTCAACTGAGCTATTAGCATTTTAGCCTTCCACTTTGTATCTACCCCTATGTAGTCCATGATCACAAGTAGGGTTAAAGTGCAAAATGTAGTGTTCACTTTTCCAGCCAAGTTGCTTCAACCATATGGTGTTTTTGACTTTCTCTTTTACATACCTTTTCATCTCGACTTTCGTGCTTGGACACTCTGGCATGTTGATCCCCCATTTTCCCATCCAGTTGACATTTTATTTCATCCATGTGTTCTTCCTTCTAGTTAATTCTTCCTCCACCACAGTTTTGGGCCAACGATGTTCCTCCATGTTCTGTATTATTTGCAAATAGCCTAATAAGTGAATTAACGCTACCATTTCCATTGGGAAGGCCCCAACTTAAGCTAAAACAATCTCATAAGGGACCGCACTTTTTATTTTGAAATTGCTTGTGATTAAGTACTTTTGAGGTCTTTCTATTTGTTTCCATTTTATAACTGACATGTTGCTGCCCCAAACTTCGTAGCCATATAAAACCACCGATGTAACAAGCAACCTAAAAAGCTTATTTTTTGTTCTCCAATCCCATAACTCAGCTGACCTACATCTATTTTGGAGCAAGTAAAGAGCTTTCCAACCCCCTTGAATTATTTTTGTCATACAAGCCTCCCAATTGAGATTGTTGCAAAAATTGAGCCCCAAATAGTTGTATTCATTTACCACCTGCAAAGTGTTTCCCTCAAACTCAAAATTTCTTTGTTTCCTAGCCCTTTTCAACATAAATATCATGACCTTAGTCTTGCTGATGTTGACCTACATCCCCACATTTTGACAGAAAAGTTCCAAAGCTTTTAGGTGCTCTTGAAGACTATTTTCGGAATTTTCCAAGGTAAGATCATCCACATACAACAACAACTTGATCACATAAGTGGCCAAAAGAACACCATCTCCTCCTCGCTTGTCCAACCACTCTTCTAACTTGTCTATGTATAGCCCGAACAAAGTAGGGGACATAGGGCAGTCCTGCTTGACACCAATGTCGCTCCCAAAGCACTCAGAAAGACCTGCCTTTATTCTGATTTTGGCCCACACTTGCTCATAAAGCTATGGACAACAACCCTATATTTTTCTGGAATCCCAAGTTGTTCCATTCTGTCCCAAAGTTTATTTCTAGGTACCGTATCAAAAACCTTTTTGAAGTCAACAAAACAACAAAAAACCTCACTGCCTTGTTTATCCCAAACTTTTTCAACCATGTGCCTGAGGGTAATGCAATGGTCAATGGTAGAATGCTTTGGCCTGAAACCAACTTGCTCTTTCACCCTCTTACCCTCCTTCTTGGCCCAATGACTGATTCTTTGCTCCACCATGCTCCCAAAGAGCTTCCCAAAATGAGGATTAATCATTATGGTGCGATAGTTTGATGGGTTGTTGACATCCCCACTCTTATGGAGAGGGATAACAACACTCGTGGTCCAATTTGTTGGGAAACAATGTTGAATGACAAAATCATTTTGATATGTGGTGCCAAGAGCTCTAAACCCTATTTCAAATATTCAACTTGTAACCCATCAATATCTCGAGCCTTGCCCACCACCAAAGTTTTAATACCACCCTTGATATCCTTTGTGGAGAAAAGCTTATCATTAGAATTAATTGTCAGAGGGTAGGTTTTTTCTTGGTCTCTTTCATACAACATTTTTGCGTATTCTAGCCATTGAATATCCGTGATGCTATTTTCTGTAGTACCTCTAGCCTACTGCAATTCTCTCCAAAAACCCTTCGGATTGTGCTTTCCAAGAGAGATTAGCTCCCTCCTTACTATCCTATATTCTTCTTTTTTATCTTACTAATTTTTCATACAACTTTTTATTTGCTTGTTTGTTGCCAGATATTTTCAGTCTCCTTTGAGCCACCTTACACTCTTCGTCATACCATGGGATTGTTGGAAAGCCATTTTTGGGGCCTCTTCTACCCTTAGCCCTCTTGCAAGCTATGAGAGCCTTGTGCATGATTGTCATTAGTTTGTCGATGTTTATGATGCTTTGATTTTTAGTAGGGCTGCCAACATTTTTTATTTCCTTTAACTGTTTTTTCAGCATTTTTTTAAACATGTTCTGATTCTCGCTTGTTATAAGAATTTTGTCTTGAAGGCCACCCCCTTTGTACGGCTGCATACTAGATTTTTGTTGAACAGTGTCTTTCATACTAAGCTTTATATAAATAGGACTATGATCATATTTTAATTCTATAGGACAACTCCATATTTCCAACTCTTTTATCCTTGGTATAATGTTTTGTGAACCAATGGCATAGTCTACCATGCTTTGCCCATTGTGGGTATGACATGTGAAAGCCCCCGAGCTGGACAAAGTGCTTATGCCATTACAAATGATTAAGTTGTGGAAGCAGTAAAACCCCAACAAATTTACACCAAAAGACGAAATACCACCTTTTGAGTCCTGAGATACTCTTTGCCAACTTTGATTTTCTTCTTCCTCTAACCACAAAGGACTACTATTTTGCCCCTCCTCACCAAAACAAAGAGCCTGGTTATTTTTCGTCCTCACATTGAAGTCTCCAAGAAGGATAATCTTGCCGGTATCACAATATTTTGCTATGTCAATTTTTAGAGCTTCATTAGGGTCTTCTCTATCTAGATTCCTTTCCTTGTACACTTTAGAGCCATAAGGGGCAAAATAACAAGCTGCCATCCAAATCAAAGATTCCCCATCTATTATCTTCACCCATATGTATTGATTATTTGGGTCTTTCTTTTCTATCTTTATGATTCTTTCATACCCTTTCCTAACCAAGATTATTACTCCTCCATGGCCCTTGCCATTCTTTGTTAGTTCATTCAATACAAATATTTTACTATACCCTTCAAATTCAGGTATCCTGCAGCGTTCATGTTCATGTGTTTCCATGAGTGCGATGATATCCTTGCCTTCAGCTATGGGCCCCAACCCAGGCCCCCTCCTCCAAGGGTAGCCCCTACAATTCTAGCTTACCATTGAGAGGTGGTCCTAGGGGCCCTCGCTTTCCTATTTGTTATGATTTATGTTGTCTCTGAGTTGGACCTTCCCTCTATATAGCCAAGCATCCTTTCCCACTTTTTGCTGCTATAACTTTCTCCCATGCTTTTCTTCTCTCTTCTAGTTGTGTTGGGGTTAAATCTTCATCCATATAAACTTTCGTGCCTTGGAGGAACCTATTTGTTATGAAAGTTTGTGTTTTAATGCAATAATTTGAAGCAGTGCATTATGTTTTGGGTTTCTGGCATCCATTCAAACTTCAAGATGAACAATCCTAAAAGCACTAAATATTGTTGTAGGGTATACAATCGGGGAAATTATCAAATTGGGTAAAGATTGAAAATATTTGATCTGCTATGTTTCTATTGGATGTTAACAAATTTATTTTAAAAATTGTTGAAATCAATTTTTTACGTCGAAGGCATATCCACTATGAAATGCACCAAACTCTTTTTTTACATCAACGGTTGAAGGCATCCTGGAGACGACTCTCAACACCCTCACCATTCATCGCTCTTCATTGCCTTTTATCAAACACTATACGTAAGTTTGTAGTTTGACCGCTCAATTTTTGCGAGCCTCTTTCATGCCGGACGGTGCAGATTGATCCAGGCGCAATGAAATACGATGGAATGAACTGCAACTGATGATTCATTTTTCCAAACTCTTTGGGTCTGTAATGCACATGACAGCGCCTGCCTTAATAAGGACCTAGCTCGATGACATGGCTGTGTTGGGCGTAAGTAAATGCAAATCCAATCTGCCTCCACTTGTTGCCTCAATCTATTTGCATTGAAGAATATCTCACCACATTGAATCTATCTACCTACAATACGCCTCATAACTGCAGTCCACCTATGGATTAGCAATTGCATAATATCTCAGCCCAGGTGGGAAGAAGTAGAGTCAAGCACGACACAATTTGAGATAAGTCGGTTACCCAAAACCCTAAATTGATTTCTCAGTCAATTCATATTTACATTTCCGATAAAATCTTTTCTTAATTTGAGGCTGGTAGCTCTAATTTCCAACAATTTTACTCCTACTTTTTGTTTATTGTTGATAGTTTGACGCAACAGTTGTAGGGAGAATCTAGGTTCAAGCGATTTCTGTCCATTTTTCTAATCGATATCGTTGATAGCAACAGTGGTAGGGTTTCAAGCGATATCTGCCCATTTTTCTCATCGGCATCGTTGACAGCAGGACACAATGTCGAGAATCTATTTTCATACTCCAGGTAATACATGTGCAAGCTGTACAAGGTCATAAGGCAAGTGTTTGGCCTCTTATATGCCAGACATGAGGCTCCAAGTGTGAAGCGCTTCAGGAGGTGTTGATATTCTTACACGCCCTTAGCCTAAGCTCCTTCCATGAGGGTTGTTTGGTCTGAGAACAGTGTTCTGGGCGGTGGTGTTTACAATATCTGGAGTTTACAAACATTCCTGTAGCATTCCCTGATTAGTTCAAGCTTCTCTTTGATAGTAGTAGCATCATACCCAAGTTTGAGCACTCAAATTTCATTTATACTTGTTTGGTCCAGGTCTGTGAATGTAAAAGTTTATGTGTGTCTGAGTTACATTCTGCTGTAGTGAAAATGAGTCAACTGTACATGTATGACAGACTTTATTTAACTCAAAAAATTGTTTAAAACTATTGTCACAATATTCATTGTTATAAACATATCGTTCGTAATCTCTTGACACACTTTGAGGTCCAAGGCTCAAGACAGCTTCTATGTAGACTCTGGTTTTTAAACTAAGTGCAAATGTTATCTACAAGACAAAGGAAAGGTTGTTGTACCACTATTTTAAATTCCATTTTACTTCACTTGCACCACTACAACCATAGGCAGAATTCATACGATTGTTAACTCTTAGATTGCTTTTAGATGTTTACAGAATTAGGAGTATCACTTGCTGCACTATGATTATAGATAGTTCAATACTTGCCTTGATTTTTTCCCCCTCCCATGGCTTGCCACCTGCGCAGCTCATTGGGGTGTTGCTCCTTTTCTTTCCTAAATGATGCAATAGTTTTGGCATCCATTTTAATTTGTTGTGGCGTGTAAAGAAACCTTAAACCTAACTTTCCTACTTGCTCAATTCACCCTACCTCTCCAACATGGAACTATCCATCACAATAATTATTCATTTATTTATTTGTTATTCTTATTAGCTACAAGAATACTCACTATTACCCTTTCGAAGCTTCGTCCTCAACAACCCAAGAAACCAAAGACAATTGAAGTTAGTGTTGCCTAACCGCACACCTTTCCAAACTGTATTTTCCCGTTTACAAGCAATATGTTTTTTAAAGTATACAATACCTCAACAAGGCAATGCACAATAGTGACTGCTTCAAATTTCCCTCTAATTATGACTAAATGTGCTCCTCTAAGTATCAATCTTAACTTTTGTGTATATTTCTATGAAAGGAGACTCAATGCTAAATTTAACACAATTTTGTATCCAAAACTACAAAACAATTCGATACTCAACAATAAAATTGCATTTCAAAATGACATAACAAAATGCCTTTACAAGTATACAACAAGTGCTCAAGAATTGCAATGACCACTTGTCGCATATAGCAATTTATTATCAAATTATATTCTTCTATTTTATTAAGGCTAATCCATTTCAAACAATATATCTAAACATAAAACTTTAACCTAAACAATCATTGCATCAAATTCTTTCCATTTCTACCTTTTCTTATTATGACAAATAGTTATCTATTCCAACCAAATATTCGGCGTACCCAATTGCACACAAAAAGTGCAATCGCTAGTTTAATTTATTTTTGGTAGGAGAATAGACATCCCACTACAAAACAAAAATGGTGCTCTCGTCTCTTCCGTTTTCCCCTTAAAACCTAGTGCTTGGCTCAATTTCTTTCCCTCCACTGCTTTCGGTTGCATATGATGCGTGCAATGGTGATTACGCTAGCTTGGGCCCTGCTCCTCCCCTGGTCGGGGACTCCAATCAGAGAGTTTTAGCGTCGTCCTCGACCCCTAAGACGGGTTTTCCGTCGGCTCTGCTTTCCCTCTCGCTACAGAAAACCTCCAGACCAACTCATCTGTGTTTTTCCCATCGCGGATCCCTGGTGCGCGAGCGGCCTCGGCGGCTCCCTTTGTTCACGATGTCACTGTTGGTTGTGCTACAAAGACTGTGCGTGGTTTGAACGACCAACCCTCTTTTGGCAGTGGTTCTGGTGGTTGTGAGAACGTTCTAGACGCTCTCAACTAAGGTTCCTGTGGCTTCTGGTCGCTTCAATGGTGGGGTTGCAACCCCAAGCTTTGTTCTGGTGGTTGATGGTGCGGGTGGTGCGTTTCCTGCTCTTTCCTATGCGACTATGGTTGGCTCAAAGGCTCTTGGTTCTTCTCGCCTATCCTAGCGGGGAAAAGTTCAACCCCTCTCCTGCTCACAATCTTCTCCTATCATGGTTTGTGGGCAGGAGGTGATTGATAACAAAAAAATTTATGCCCGTCAAATTTTGATTTGCAAATTTAATTGTTTTTGGCCTTTTCTCCCAAACCTACATAGGTATATGGGTATTGGAGTCTTCAAGGCCTCTCACTACTCGCCAATGCATCTTCGTGCTAGGGGCTTATTTAGGGTGAGGTCCCATGGAGGGGGCTCCTTAAAAATCTCAGCATATGTTGCTTAACTTTTTAAGGAATATTTTAAAGTTCTTGGTCCCATGGATTTAATCTTGCAATTCTACTGAAAATTTTAAGCTCCAAAATTTAAGGAATGAACTATAGTGTCTTGATAAAATATAATAAATAAATGAAAATTCTCTCATTTTTATTTTCTAATAAGAATTTAAAATTTAAAATGAGAGACAAGTGGCATAAAAAACTCCTAAGCTGTAGGGGTAATTTCTAGCCCCAACCCAATTTCACCAACTATTCATTCCTAAAAGGTAGGGGCTCCTATTTTTTTGGAAAAGATTCCAATTAATCCCGTAGCACAATTTTTTTTTTTCCCCATGGGACCTCCTGCTCCATGAAGATATTTTCCGTCAACTCTGTTTTTCAGTCTTCACATGATTTGGAGATGGCATTGAATGGTAGGTTTTGGATGTGAGGAGAATATTTCCTCTTGGTTTCCTTCTTTCAACTCTACGATGGAACCTCTTAGTGAAAATGAAATGAAATGAAATATTTTAATAACATCCATGAGGTCACATAAGCCTATGGGACCCGAGAACAACACAGGACCACCAATAAAGAGAAAGACCCTAAACAATTTGTGATCTTCATTTGAGATCAACTCTTCTGTAGTGGATTTTGATGATGTAGTTTGTCGTTTTGTCCAACCTTGCCTCCTCAAACAAGGTACTTAAATTATCAACTTGTAAGGTGTCCTCATAACTGGCCTGAATATCTTTATACGTTGAGCACTTCATAACAAAGTGTCATTTTGCCTCCACCATTCCCTTGTCACAAAGTTGGCATATTATTTTTTCCCACTCTTTTTTAGGTACCAACCATTTGTTTGTTTCACATCTAAGATGATGTGAACTAGTTCGTAATTGAGCTATCAACATCTTTGCTTTCCATTTAATATTCGCTCCTATATAGGCTTTTCCTCATGGTCCCCCTTGTTAGAATTGTGAAACAAGCACAAAACCACGAACCACAGGATCAAACAACAAACAAGTACACCTTTCACGCAAGAGATCTGCAAACAAGAATTGTTATATTCATCAACAAGGAAAAGTTACAGAAGAAGTTTTCAAGAAGATATGAAAGCTGTGATATTTCCCGTGAATAATATCTAAGTGATATTTACAATAAGGGTTGAATGCTTATAAGAGCAAAGCCCTAAATGAGAAAGGGATTAGATTATGACAAGTGTCAACATAACATGAGATGAGACATAATGATCTAATATAAGCTCAACTAATAAAACATTCCTAAGTTTAGCTAAAGTGTGTGAGAATAAATTAGACTAATAATCAATTAAAGATTAATTAATTATTAGCTAATGTATGATAACTATAACACCCCTTGGGGTTAAATTCTTTGATATAGTAATCTTTTTTTCGCTTTGATTGTTTTGTCCATATAGCATTTTTAAATTTTTCTTTCACATATTTTTTTTATTTCTTCATTTGTGCTTGGACAATCATGCATATTCACATCCCACTTTTTCATCCATTTGTTATTTTGTTTCATCCATGTATTCTTTCTTCTAACTCATCTTCCACAATTAGCTTAGGCCAACGATGGTTCTCCATATTTTGGACCTTTTGTAGGTAACTTAGTAATTGAATCATCGTTGAAGCTTCCAAAGGGAAGGTACCTATCTTGGCTAATAAAATCTCATAAGGAATTGTAGTTTTGAGTTTAAGGCTACTTACAATTACATGCTTTTGGATTCTTTCCATTTCTGATCTAACATGTTGGTGCCCCAAATTTCTCACCCATAGAGAACCACTGGAGTTACAAGTAAGCCAAACAACGTTCTCTTGGTTTTCCAATCCCATAATTCTACATTTCTACATCTATTTTGTAGAGAGTATAGCATTTTCCAACCCCCTTGAATTATTTTTGCTCTACATGTTTCCCAATTGAGTTTGTTGTGAAAATCAAGCCCAACATATTTGTATTTGTCCACTATTTCCAATGGTCTGCCTTCAAAGAGAAAGTTAATTTGTTGTTTTTCCCTTCGCAAAGAGAAGATTGTTATTTTTTTAGTTTTGCTAGTGTTCACTTGCATCCCAACTTCTTGATAAAAAGATTCAAAAGCCTTCAAGTGCTTTCTTAGCTCATGGGTTGTTTTAGCAATTAGAATGAAATCATCTACATACAAGAGTAATTTTATTACATAGTTGGCCAACTGAATACCCTCCCCACCTACTGTGTCTATCCACTTTTCTATCTTGTCAATGTAAAGCCCAAATAAAGTTGGGGAAAGTGAGCAACCTTGCTTGACACCAATGTCGTTGCCAAAGCACTCAGACATACCTTCATTGGTTTTGATTTTAACTTTGACCTGATCATATAGCCTATGAACAGCCTCCCTAAGCTATATGAATCTCTTAGTACTATGTGAATCTCTTAGTGTTATGCTGGTCTGGGTGAAGTTGTCTAATCTCCCTCTTCATTTTTGGGATGATTCTTGTTTTGAAGAGATCAACAATGCTATTGGACCTTTTTTAAAGGTGGATTCCACTATGACTAATATAGGCCACTCTACTTTTTCCCATATCTTGGTGGACATTGGCATTTCCAAGATTCTGAATGGGGATGTTGTCTTGACGTTTAAGGATAGACAAAGGCTTTAGCTTATTGATTATGAGAGCCTACCATTTTGGTTCTAACGATGCTTTGCTACCAAACATTTGCCTTTGAGTTGTCCTCATTCTCACCACAAGTCTATAGGTTCAACTACATGGTGGAGGAATGCTCTCCCTAACCATTTGACTATGGATACTCCTATTGTCTTGATCTTTTTAATGGAATTGGGTCCTTATCATGCATCCCCAGTGATGGCTCATGCTTCTCTTGCATTTGTTTCACTTGGGGTTGGTATGGCCTAGGCTACTTCATCATCCCAGGCTGCAACTTCTCTTTGGAATTTGATTTAGGCCTTTCTTGCATCAAACTCTATTGTCATGGATGTAGACTATGCAAAGATTAATGCACTTACCCAATTTGAGGATCCAATACAACATTTGACATCTTCAGGTAGACATTCCTCCTCTTTACACAAGGAGTCTCTGGTTAATGTGACAAGTGAGGACTCCCTCCTATCTCCTCAATTAAAGGAACTTGAAAATGGTGTGTCATGGATGCTTGTTTAAAGAAGGAAGAGAGATCTTCCTAAATTTGTTTCAAATGCCACCCCAAGCTAAGGGTGTGAGGATTTCTA
This sequence comes from Sequoia sempervirens, assembly GCA_007258455.2. Classification (NCBI taxonomy): domain Eukaryota; kingdom Viridiplantae; phylum Streptophyta; class Pinopsida; order Cupressales; family Cupressaceae; genus Sequoia; species Sequoia sempervirens. The sequence goes on along the minus strand of VDFB02326818.1, from coordinate 3,770 downwards.
GAAAAAGAAATAGCATTGTGTAGGATGGATGAATTGTACAAGGTTCCAAGCCATTTCAAAACCAAGTCTAGTGTTCCACTTGTGCTATTTTTTGATGTTGTGGTGGTAGAAATGGGCCTTTCTTTCTTTTTTAGTAATGACATTTGTGATCAATGGTACTTATTCCACATATATGAGTACTCCAACTACAAATATTGTGTTATTACATGGATAGAAAAAGTCATATTAAATTATACGGTTTCTAAGATGATTTATGAACTTACATGATTGTTATTTTGTTTGACATGAGAATATTTACGCTTGTACAACATTTTGAACATATTTGCGATCTTTTGCCAATTAGATACACCAATCCATCCATAATCTATATGTATACTATCTTTTAGAGGTTGTTTTTTCCACTTTTTGTTCCAACACAATTTTTCACAATGATTCTTCAATCCATAGATACTACAAGGATGAAGATCCCAACACAATTATTTTCTATGTTCATGCCTATGACAATGAAAAATTGTATGCATTGTATTATTTTGAGGTAATTTGTTTGAAATTGTAACATCTATAACATCATTTTTATTTCTACTAACATGTCCAAGGCCTTCATTTTTTTGCCTCGCTATTGGCTCAAAGAGCTTTATAATTCATTGTACATATTTTCCCAAACCTTTTCATTTGTATCCCATTCTTTCCATTATCTTAAATTTAACATTCTTTGGAGAACATTTTTTGTCACTATCCTCACAACTAGCAAGAGTTGTAGATTCAAAAATATTGTTGTCTTCTTTACAATTTCTATCAAAAGAGGTTTTAGCTATATCCATTTCAAATGATTCATTTAATAAATAACACAAATCATTTGTATCGTATGACACATTACATAGTGTAGGCTTCAACTTGAGACATTGATTTTCTTTTACATAAGCTTAAAGTAATTGACTGAACAAATTATTTTGTTCTCTCAATCTCAATATATCTTCTTTTTGTGACCTATTTTCCTCTTCTAATTCATTTTTATTTCTAATTTTCTCAAGTTCTTCCAAAATATTGTTTTTACACATTAAGTTTTTTTTTTTAATTCTCTTTTACCAATCTCTCTCATTGGAAAATGCTTTTCTTATACAATTAAATTTTAACCACAAAATAAAAATCACTTATGTAATACCTGATGGTGATTGATTTTGGTGGCTTTATAACCTTCACTCTTCCATTTTTTGAAATTATCGACCACTAACTTTGTATCTCTTGAGACTTAGGCTTTAACAAATACTATAGACTCTACAACCAAGATTTCTTCTAAAGTTAGAACCACTTCTCACTTGTCATTTACCACATGTAATTCTCTTCCAAAATTGCCGACTTTCTTGCAAACTTCAACCTCTTCAAAATTTGTGATCCTTGGAAGCCATTTTCCTAGTCTTTTGTTACAACTTCTCTTGCAATTCAGAATTGTTGTGACCTCTTATTTCAACAAGGTAACTCCACACACAAAAAGAAGACTATGGTTTTATTTCCTCATGAAATGCTAGTATTTTCCCTTGCCAAATACAATACAAAATCAATTGAACACTTCGTCTTTAAAGTTGCAATTACTTGATGCTTCCAATTACGATTATGCTACTTTATTTTTGAAGCACATTAATAATTATCACAAAAATTGCACATATTTTCATTGGCTAAATTATGTGTATTGTTGTTTAATTGTGAATAAAAAAAATTTCCACTTTTTTTTTGTTTACTTCAACATTACCTGACCAAAACTATTTGAAATAACAAAACAAAATTATTCCAATGGCTTTTAGTGTTTCCTTGTCCGTCAGTTATCCTTGACATTTGGCAATGGCCTTACAAACTACTATGACTTCTTCCTTTTGTCTAGACTAATGGTTTCTATTCTTTCATAGGATCCAATTAAATTCTTTTGCTTTTTTTTTTTTTTAGGTTGACAACTTCTATAGCCTTTTTCACCAAAACTATGGTTCTTCTTGGATTTGGCCAATTATTTATTTGGGTTTGTGTCTTCAAATCTGATTGCCTTTTGTTCAAGTCCCCATTCCAAGGTTTCTTTTAGCTATAGTTTATCTTTTAACTTTGGTGATTTAATAAAATATAATGTTGCAAGTTGACTTTTTATTTGTTACGGTGAACTATGACCTCCTTCAGATTAACACCTTCTTAGTGACTCCTTTTGACAACGGTAGATTCTAATTTGTTAGTTGTGATATCATATAAATGGTGACCTTGCTTGGAAACCTCTTACTTAGCACTACAATCTCCTCTTTATGGTGGCTTCTATGTCTTCCAAAAATTGTGATCCTCTCTTTTCTTAACCACAATCTAACTTGATTTCTCCTTTGCTATTTTTTGTTACAATCTCTTTTCTTTAGTTACACATTTCCTTATATTTATACTCGATTGGTTTTTTCAAGCAACAAATCTATTTTGAGAACTATGATATTCCTTCACAAATGTTGCTAATCTCTTCAAAAGTTGGAGACAATATTTTCATTGACTACAATCTCTTTGGCGGTTCTACTCATCCTCAAACAACAAACTTTGGATCTTTTTGCTTTGATACTAGTTGTCAAAATTCGAGAGCTTGAATTGATATTATTCTCATTATTCAAATTCATAGATCCAAAGATTTTTAAATAGGTATCATGCTTGGAGAGATGTGTCTCTTGCATGAGACATGATTTTACATAGCAGTGATTTTAAATATAGTTTATAATTTAACAAGGCTAGAAGGAGGTGATCAACCTAAGGGCTCTAGGATCCATAGAGATCTGAAGCAAGGATATGCACCAAAGGATGATGGCCTCCTATAGATGAATGGTTAAGCATCAATAATTTGAATATCTTAAAAAGGTAGAGAGAGTTTTTTCCTTAATCCCTATAGACATAGTGGCATTTAAAGAACTCTTGATGAGATGGTCTTACATTGTGAAACACTAGTGATATTTACTTTAAATATAACTTACATTAAGCAAGTAATTTATTTCATTTTATTTTTAAGTTGTGCATGACCATGATGTGTTAATAGTCATAGAAAACTAGTTTGAAATAGACAACAAAAATACTATAAATGTTGAATTGGTGGTAGACATTGAATTTGACCACCTTGTAAGAAGGAAATTTCATTACTTCAAAACATATATTTTAAATAAAATTATACAATGTCATTTTATTTCTAGGGGAAGAGCACCAGTATGTGTTATAGCGTTCCAGCCAACCATTTTGCATCTAATGGCACCGAATTTTGGCAAAAACAATTTTTTGTATTTTAGCCATTACATAATTTTAATTGGTCTAATAAGTATTTGCATCCTACACCAATACATATTCACTAGTGAATGTGTAGTTGACCAAAAAAGGTTAACTATTGATACATATCTATTTTCAAAAGAAGTCAAGTTGTATAAAATAATTCACTTTTACATTTATAACTAAACTTTAATGTTTACAATTACCATATCCAAATATAATTGTAATTACTTCACATGCACTGAAATAATTTTACGGTATAATGAAACCATATGCGACATCTATACAATGATGCGAAATTGACAAGATAAGTGGAGGAAAATAGATTAATCCATATCATTGTTTGTGTAAAATGTATGAGGAATGATGGGGTAGTAGAGGTTTCCTAAAACCAGTCAAAAAATTGGGATAATAACCCTATACCCATTAAATTTCATGATTATAAACTAGGGGTTCAAAATAAAATTAGAGAATGATCTATTTATTTCACAGTCTATGTAATGATTTCA